>CP092879.1:80262123-80549157 GCA_030710605.1 Cordylochernes scorpioides
TCTTAGAAACTGACCAAAATATATACCTTTACAGCAATTTAATGAAATATTAGAATTCATATTACAGTATTTTATAATATTGAAATTATAATTACTTTTTTTATTATAAATTTTAATAGCATTATTTGTAAGGTCTATATTTAGGTCTAAAAAGTTAACTTTTTTGTTTCTATAAATTTTTTCATTGTTTTTAAGTTTCAAGTATTTAGGATAAATTTTAGGTATTAAATTTTTGAACTGTGGATTATTAAATATTATAATGTCATCTACATAACGGAACATTTGCCAGTTAACATTATTTTGTAGAAAGTATTCTCTTTCGTACCAGAATAATATTAAGTTTGCTAATAACGGACTAGAAGACGTTCCCATGGGAACTCCTTCTGATTGAATATATATTTTATTTTTAAATTCTATATAGTTAAAATTTAAAAATGTTTCCAGTAGAGTTTTTGCTGTTTTAAGATCTAATTTAATTGTTTTATATCTGTTATGAATAATTTTAATGTGGTAAGTTTTGTCATTAATGATTTCGTTAAATAAATTGGTTATTTTATTATTTAGATCTCTTAAATTTATTTTAGAATATAGGTCCTCAAAGTCAAATGTGTGTACTGTTTCCATGTTTGTCCAATTGTTCATTAAATAGTTAATGATTTTTTTATTTGAGTCGATAAATTTATAATTATATTTATTAGTTAATTTATTTATAATAAATTGTAGTGTTGAAGCTAATTGTATATCAATGTTTTTTATAACTGAATTTATACCAGATGTGATTGTTCTGAAAGAAATAGGTTTTTTGTGTAGTTTAGGAATTATATAGAACTTTGGTATGTTTGGATTTTTGTAGTGATTATAAATTTTTAGTGAATTTTCAACATTTTTGATGTCTTTTTTGATTTTTGTGGCTGTAGTTCTAGCAAAAGTGTATTTATGATTATTATCAATTTCCTTTTTTAGTATATCGTGGTATAGATTTTTACAAATTATAGATAAGTTATTGGAACATTATCTATAGGAGTGATAATAAAGTCCTTCTGTAAATTAATTATATTTTCTTTAAAAGAAGGAATATCTGAATTAGGTTTTGTGTATTTAAGTGTATTATTATAATAATTTATAATTTCCTTTTTAATATTATGTTTCCATTCCAGAAAAGTAAATTCTGGAATACTGTATTTTATACTAGTTTTATTTATGAAAATATCTATATCTTTTAATATAGATTTAATTGTATTATTATAATTGTGTTTAATTTGAGGTATATATTTATACCCTTTATTTAAAATATCCTGATATTCTGGATTTAAAAAAGAAAAATTGCTAGTTAATATATGACCTGAAAACTTATATTTATCAATATAGTTGTTGCAATTACATTTAATTTTTTTATAATTTGCCAAATTATTAATAAATTGGTTATAATTGCAAACTAAATTACCTATATTTTTGTTGTATCTCCAGATTGTTTTGAAATTTAAATTTTTTATAGGGAAAAGATTATTAATGTTTTGGTTATTAAAAATATCATTAAACTTAATATGATTAAATAAATTGTTATTAAATTTAATGATAATATTAATGTTATTAGTAGATTGTTTAATTTTTCTGTATTTAAAGATGTCGTGTGTGATATCTATTAATCTGTTAGTCAGATTATGAATTTTAATATATTCTATAAGTTTGATAAATTTATTATTATTTAGTTTAAATAATGTTTTAATAAATTTATCGACGAAGTTGTTAGTGTACATTTGTTTTGGGTCCAGTAATTCTTCAAATTCAATGTAACCTAATTTATTGGTAGTTTTACCTCTAGTTTTATTAGGTTTAGTTTTGAATTCATTTTTTTTGTATTTGCAGCTGATTTCATAAGTTGAAATTTCTTCTGTTTGTGGTTTGTATGTGTAGTTTAATTCGTCATTAAGTCCATAAGGGAATAATGTGTTGTGTTTATAAATGTAGTTGTTTTCTAATAATAGTCGTTGTTTTTTGTTTTGACATATGTCTAGTATTTCTATCTTAAAGTTGTTAAAAGTATGTAATTTATTGTGTTCTTTCATATATATATTACCAATTGATTTTTTAGCGTGGTTTCTATGTAGGTTTATTCGTATATTTAATGGATTACATGTTTGTCCTATATATGATAATTGACAAATTTGGCATGTTAATTTATAAATAGTATTTACTAATTTACAACTAGTCGTTTGAAATGTATCATGGTTCTTAAGAGAGGGACAAGTTTGACAATTCTTTCTTAGGCAATTCTTAGCGAGTTTGAATTAACATAAAAGAGGTGCTAACCCTAATATGCTGGTAGTTTTTTTTAGTTTTTTAGTTTGTTATTCTATTGAGAAAATTTTTTTTTTTTTTTTATTAATATATTTATCTTAATTGTTTTTGTAGTAATTAAATTTGTAATAAAATGAATAATTAATCTATAAAAATATAGATATTACTGTTTGTTATCTGTTATATTTTTTAAGAATAACTAATAAAAAACATCTTTAAACTATCTAAACAATGAAAAAAACAAAAGTTCTGAAGTTATTTTTTAAAATTATTTTTATAATTTACTTTTTCATAATCAAACAATAAAAGATAATTATAATCTGTATGGAGTTTTATTTATATTAGAATATCTAATATATATTTAAATTTGTATATTATATTATATATAAAAATAATAAATCTATATTCTAAAATAAATTTAAGAGATCTAAATAATAAAATAACCAATTTATTTAACGAAATCATTAATGACAAAACTTACCACATTAAAATTATTCATAACAGATATAAAACAATTAAATTAGATCTTAAAACAGCAAAAACTCTACTGGAAACATTTTTAAATTTTAACTATATAGAATTTAAAAATAAAATATATATTCAATCAGAAGGAGTTCCCATGGGAACGTCTTCTAGTCCGTTATTAGCAAACTTAATATTATTCTGGTACGAAAGAGAATACTTTCTACAAAATAATGTTAACTGGCAAATGTTCCGTTATGTAGATGACATTATAATATTTAATAATCCACAGTTCAAAAATTTAATACCTAAAATTTATCCTAAATACTTGAAACTTAAAAACAATGAAAAAATTTATAGAAACAAAAAAGTTAACTTTTTAGACCTAAATATAGACCTTACAAATAATGCTATTAAAATTTATAATAAAAAAAGTAATTATAATTTCAATATTATAAAATACTGTAATATGAATTCTAATATTTCATTAAATTGCTGTAAAGGTATATATTTTGGTCAGTTTCTAAGATTTTATAGAATAAATAATATATTAGAAAATTTCATAGAAGATGTTAAAATTTAAACATGGAATTTATTAAAAACAAATTTAGTATCAGACAAGTAAAATATTTCAACAGTATATCAATTATAAAATACTTAAAAAAAAACAAATGGAAGTATCCATTTATTAAATCAACTTTCTATAATTTCTTTCAATAATCAATACTACAAATTTATAATCTTCAACAGTTAGTTAAACTTAAATTAAATAGCTGATTTGAAGATTTTTTCACAAGATTTTTAAAGTAATATTGTATATAATTCATTTTGTTTATTCTCCAATTTCTGGGGAGGAAAATGGAAATTAAATAAAAGTGAATTTTCACAATTAATAGCTTTATTAAACTCTAATAATTTGCCTTTTTAAAGGAATATTGAAAGATGAATAAGTGTTGAATCAATTATTTTAATTTTAACTGACTGTAAAGATTATAAAATTTGGATTTCTTCCCTTAACTATCTTATCTTTATTCTTTGAATGTCTTGTTCTCCCACAATTCGGTCTAAATTTGTCCCCACCCCCCCACAACATGTGTTATCCAGAAATAGTTGTTTACAGTTGAAGGCGTTCGCGGACAAGGTAGGTACACATTATATCTGTTCATATAAATGTTTCAATGTAGTAACTTTATATTAACACATAAAATACGGTTGAAAGGAGGTCTAGACATAATAGAGAAGGGATGAAATGTTGAAAAGCTGAATTTCTATTTGAGAAGTCCCGGTTCAGCAGACCTCTTTTTTCAATAATTACTCCAATTTAAGTTTTTTGTATATGTCTGGTCTACCATTAGGGTTTCAAAACATAATAACCAAACTTATAATAAAAGTTAATTCATATTATAGATATTTTACTAAATACAACTTTTTATATTCATATTTTAAAATAAAAAAATTTAAAAAATCTTTAAAAAAAAAAGAATAAAATATAAAATTATAAAAAAATATATATATATACTAACAATCTTATCTACCTTATTTACAAAACTTTTTGTTTTCTTTCTATTAGTTTGATTAATAGTACATGGTTCTGTCTTTCTATCTTTTTTCTAACTATTATATATATTATCTCTTCGTTTATTCTATATATAGGATTAGAGTATGTCTGAATAACGTGTAAAAGCCGATGTAATAGACGTTACTTTGTTAATTTTTTTATTGTTATTAATTATAATTATATAATTAACTAGAGGATGTTTTAAAAGTAAAGAATTTTTTTTTTCTCTATCTATACTAAATAATAACAATTAACAAATTTATAATTTGAATTTAAATAATCAAACTAATGAAGATAATTTTAATAGAATACTTAACTATAAAACTATACAACTATTTATTTTTATAATTAATTTAGATTTAGCTTGCTAATCTAACCAAATCTACTTGATATGATTTATCATTCTGATCAGATTGCTCCTTAAGTTTTAAATGTAGTATCACTGTTATATTTTTATTATATAGTTTTTACACTATATTAATTCATATGAGCTTGCTCTATGATATATTTTTATATATAATATAATATACAAATTTAAATATATATTAGATATTCTAATATAAATAAAACTCCATACAGATTATAATTATCTTTTATTGTTTGATTATGAAAAAGTAAATTATAAAAATAATTTTAAAAAATAACTTCAGAACTTTTGTTTTTTTCATTGTTTAGATAGTTTAAAGATGTTTTTTATTAGTTATTCTTAAAAAATATAACAGATAACAAACAGTAATATCTATATTTTTATAGATTAATTATTCATTTTATTACAAATTTAATTACTACAAAAACAATTAAGATAAATATATTAATAAAAAAAAAAAAAAATTTTCTCAATAGAATAACAAACTAAAAAACTAAAAAAAACTACCAGCATATTAGGGTTAGCACCTCTTTTATGTTAATTCAAACTCGCTAAGAATTGCCTAAGAAAGAATTGTCAAACTTGTCCCTCTCTTAAGAACCATGATACATTTCAAACGACTAGTTGTAAATTAGTAAATACTATTTATAAATTAACATGCCAAATTTGTCAATTATCATATATAGGACAAACATGTAATCCATTAAATATACGAATAAACCTACATAGAAACCACGCTAAAAAATCAATTGGTAATATATATATGAAAGAACACAATAAATTACATACTTTTAACAACTTTAAGATAGAAATACTAGACATATGTCAAAACAAAAAACAACGACTATTATTAGAAAACAACTACATTTATAAACACAACACATTATTCCCTTATGGACTTAATGACGAATTAAACTACACATACAAACCACAAACAGAAGAAATTTCAACTTATGAAATCAGCTGCAAATACAAAAAAAATGAATTCAAAACTAAACCTAATAAAACTAGAGGTAAAACTACCAATAAATTAGGTTACATTGAATTTGAAGAATTACTGGACCCAAAACAAATGTACACTAACAACTTCGTCGATAAATTTATTAAAACATTATTTAAACTAAATAATAATAAATTTATCAAACTTATAGAATATATTAAAATTCATAATCTGACTAACAGATTAATAGATATCACACACGACATCTTTAAATACAGAAAAATTAAACAATCTACTAATAACATTAATATTATCATTAAATTTAATAACAATTTATTTAATCATATTAAGTTTAATGATATTTTTAATAACCAAAACATTAATAATCTTTTCCCTATAAAAAATTTAAATTTCAAAACAATCTGGAGATACAACAAAAATATAGGTAATTTAGTTTGCAATTATAACCAATTTATTAATAATTTGGCAAATTATAAAAAAAATTAAATGTAATTGCAACAACTATATTGATAAATATAAGTTTTCAGGTCATATATTAACTAGCAATTTTTCTTTTTTAAATCCAGAATATCAGGATATTTTAAATAAAGGGTATAAATATATACCTCAAATTAAACACAATTATAATAATACAATTAAATCTATATTAAAAGATATAGATATTTTCATAAATAAAACTAGTATAAAATACAGTATTCCAGAATTTACTTTTCTGGAATGGAAACATAATATTAAAAAGGAAATTATAAATTATTATAATAATACACTTAAATACACAAAACCTAATTCAGATATTCCTTCTTTTAAAGAAAATATAATTAATTTACAGAAGGACTTTATTATCACTCCTATAGATAAATGTTCCAATAACTTATCTATAATTTGTAAAAATCTATACCACGATATACTAAAAAAGGAAATTGATAATAATCATAAATACACTTTTGCTAGAACTACAGCCACAAAAATCAAAAAAGACATCAAAAATGTTGAAAATTCACTAAAAATTTATAATCACTACAAAAATCCAAACATACCAAAGTTCTATATAATTCCTAAACTACACAAAAAACCTATTTCTTTCAGAACAATCACATCTGGTATAAATTCAGTTATAAAAAACATTGATATACAATTAGCTTCAACACTACAATTTATTATAAATAAATTAACTAATAAATATAATTATAAATTTATCGACTCAAATAAAAAAATCATTAACTATTTAATGAACAATTGGACAAACATGGAAACAGTACACACATTTGACTTTGAGGACCTATATTCTAAAATAAATTTAAGAGATCTAAATAATAAAATAACCAATTTATTTAACGAAATCATTAATGACAAAACTTACCACATTAAAATTATTCATAACAGATATAAAACAATTAAATTAGATCTTAAAACAGCAAAAACTCTACTGGAAACATTTTTAAATTTTAACTATATAGAATTTAAAAATAAAATATATATTCAATCAGAAGGAGTTCCCATGGGAACGTCTTCTAGTCCGTTATTAGCAAACTTAATATTATTCTGGTACGAAAGAGAATACTTTCTACAAAATAATGTTAACTGGCAAATGTTCCGTTATGTAGATGACATTATAATATTTAATAATCCACAGTTCAAAAATTTAATACCTAAAATTTATCCTAAATACTTGAAACTTAAAAACAATGAAAAAATTTATAGAAACAAAAAAGTTAACTTTTTAGACCTAAATATAGACCTTACAAATAATGCTATTAAAATTTATAATAAAAAAAGTAATTATAATTTCAATATTATAAAATACTGTAATATGAATTCTAATATTTCATTAAATTGCTGTAAAGGTATATATTTTGGTCAGTTTCTAAGATTTTATAGAATAAATAATATATTAGAAAATTTCATAGAAGATGTTAAAAATTTAAACATGGAATTTATTAAAAACAAATTTAGTATCAGACAAGTAAAATATTTCAACAGTATATCAATTATAAAATACTTAAAAAAAAACAAATGGAAGTATCCATTTATTAAATCAACTTTCTATAATTTCTTTCAATAATCAATACTACAAATTTATAATCTTCAACAGTTAGTTAAACTTAAATTAAATAGCTGATTTGAAGATTTTTTCACAAGATTTTTAAAGTAATATTGTATATAATTCATTTTGTTTATTCTCCAATTTCTGGGGAGGAAAATGGAAATTAAATAAAAGTGAATTTTCACAATTAATAGCTTTATTAAACTCTAATAATTTGCCTTTTTAAAGGAATATTGAAAGATGAATAAGTGTTGAATCAATTATTTTAATTTTAACTGACTGTAAAGATTATAAAATTTGGATTTCTTCCCTTAACTATCTTATCTTTATTCTTTGAATGTCTTGTTCTCCCACAATTCGGTCTAAATTTGTCCCCACCCCCCCCACAACATGTGTTATCCAGAAATAGTTGTTTACAGTTGAAGGCGTTCGCGGACAAGGTAGGTACACATTATATCTGTTCATATAAATGTTTCAATGTAGTAACTTTATATTAACACATAAAATACGGTTGAAAGGAGGTCTAGACATAATAGAGAAGGGATGAAATGTTGAAAAGCTGAATTTCTATTTGAGAAGTCCCGGTTCAGCAGACCTCTTTTTTCAATAATTACTCCAATTTAAGTTTTTTGTATATGTCTGGTCTACCATTAGGGTTTCAAAACATAATAACCAAACTTATAATAAAAGTTAATTCATATTATAGATATTTTACTAAATACAACTTTTTATATTCATATTTTAAAATAAAAAAATTTAAAAAATCTTTAAAAAAAAAAGAATAAAATATAAAATTATAAAAAAATATATATATATACTAACAATCTTATCTACCTTATTTACAAAACTTTTTGTTTTCTTTCTATTAGTTTGATTAATAGTACATGGTTCTGTCTTTCTATCTTTTTTCTAACTATTATATATATTATCTCTTCGTTTATTCTATATATAGGATTAGAGTATGTCTGAATGACGTGTAAAAGCCGATGTAATAGACGTTACTTTGTTAATTTTTTTATTGTTATTAATTATAATTATATAATTAACTAGAGGATGTTTTAAAAGTAAAGAATTTTTTTTTTTCTCTATCTATACTAAATAATAACAATTAACAAATTTATAATTTGAATTTAAATAATCAAACTAATGAAGATAATTTTAATAGAATACTTAACTATAAAACTATACAACTATTTATTTTTATAATTAATTTAGATTTAGCTTGCTAATCTAACCAAATCTACTTGATATGATTTATCATTCTGATCAGATTGCTCCTTAAGTTTTAAATGTAGTATCACTGTTATATTTTTATTATATAGTTTTTACACTATATTAATTCATATGAGCTTGCTCTATGATATATTTTTATATATAATATAATATACAAATTTAAATATATATTAGATATTCTAATATAAATAAAACTCCATACAGATTATAATTATCTTTTATTGTTTGATTATGAAAAAGTAAATTATAAAAATAATTTTAAAAAATAACTTCAGAACTTTTGTTTTTTTCATTGTTTAGATAGTTTAAAGATGTTTTTTATTAGTTATTCTTAAAAAATATAACAGATAACAAACAGTAATATCTATATTTTTATAGATTAATTATTCATTTTATTACAAATTTAATTACTACAAAAACAATTAAGATAAATATATTAATAAAAAAAAAAAAAAAAAATTTTCTCAATAGAATAACAAACTAAAAAACTAAAAAAAACTACCAGCATATTAGGGTTAGCACCTCTTTTATGTTAATTCAAACTCGCTAAGAATTGCCTAAGAAAGAATTGTCAAACTTGTCCCTCTCTTAAGAACCATGATACATTTCAAACGACTAGTTGTAAATTAGTAAATACTATTTATAAATTAACATGCCAAATTTGTCAATTATCATATATAGGACAAACATGTAATCCATTAAATATACGAATAAACCTACATAGAAACCACGCTAAAAAATCAATTGGTAATATATATATGAAAGAACACAATAAATTACATACTTTTAACAACTTTAAGATAGAAATACTAGACATATGTCAAAACAAAAAACAACGACTATTATTAGAAAACAACTACATTTATAAACACAACACATTATTCCCTTATGGACTTAATGACGAATTAAACTACACATACAAACCACAAACAGAAGAAATTTCAACTTATGAAATCAGCTGCAAATACAAAAAAAATGAATTCAAAACTAAACCTAATAAAACTAGAGGTAAAACTACCAATAAATTAGGTTACATTGAATTTGAAGAATTACTGGACCCAAAACAAATGTACACTAACAACTTCGTCGATAAATTTATTAAAACATTATTTAAACTAAATAATAATAAATTTATCAAACTTATAGAATATATTAAAATTCATAATCTGACTAACAGATTAATAGATATCACACACGACATCTTTAAATACAGAAAAATTAAACAATCTACTAATAACATTAATATTATCATTAAATTTAATAACAATTTATTTAATCATATTAAGTTTAATGATATTTTTAATAACCAAAACATTAATAATCTTTTCCCTATAAAAAATTTAAATTTCAAAACAATCTGGAGATACAACAAAAATATAGGTAATTTAGTTTGCAATTATAACCAATTTATTAATAATTTGGCAAATTATAAAAAAATTAAATGTAATTGCAACAACTATATTGATAAATATAAGTTTTCAGGTCATATATTAACTAGCAATTTTTCTTTTTTAAATCCAGAATATCAGGATATTTTAAATAAAGGGTATAAATATATACCTCAAATTAAACACAATTATAATAATACAATTAAATCTATATTAAAAGATATAGATATTTTCATAAATAAAACTAGTATAAAATACAGTATTCCAGAATTTACTTTTCTGGAATGGAAACATAATATTAAAAAGGAAATTATAAATTATTATAATAATACACTTAAATACACAAAACCTAATTCAGATATTCCTTCTTTTAAAGAAAATATAATTAATTTACAGAAGGACTTTATTATCACTCCTATAGATAAATGTTCCAATAACTTATCTATAATTTGTAAAAATCTATACCACGATATACTAAAAAAGGAAATTGATAATAATCATAAATACACTTTTGCTAGAACTACAGCCACAAAAATCAAAAAAGACATCAAAAATGTTGAAAATTCACTAAAAATTTATAATCACTACAAAAATCCAAACATACCAAAGTTCTATATAATTCCTAAACTACACAAAAAACCTATTTCTTTCAGAACAATCACATCTGGTATAAATTCAGTTATAAAAAACATTGATATACAATTAGCTTCAACACTACAATTTATTATAAATAAATTAACTAATAAATATAATTATAAATTTATCGACTCAAATAAAAAAATCATTAACTATTTAATGAACAATTGGACAAACATGGAAACAGTACACACATTTGACTTTGAGGACCTATATTCTAAAATAAATTTAAGAGATCTAAATAATAAAATAACCAATTTATTTAACGAAATCATTAATGACAAAACTTACCACATTAAAATTATTCATAACAGATATAAAACAATTAAATTAGATCTTAAAACAGCAAAAACTCTACTGGAAACATTTTTAAATTTTAACTATATAGAATTTAAAAATAAAATATATATTCAATCAGAAGGAGTTCCCATGGGAACGTCTTCTAGTCCGTTATTAGCAAACTTAATATTATTCTGGTACGAAAGAGAATACTTTCTACAAAATAATGTTAACTGGCAAATGTTCCGTTATGTAGATGACATTATAATATTTAATAATCCACAGTTCAAAAATTTAATACCTAAAATTTATCCTAAATACTTGAAACTTAAAAACAATGAAAAAATTTATAGAAACAAAAAAGTTAACTTTTTAGACCTAAATATAGACCTTACAAATAATGCTATTAAAATTTATAATAAAAAAAGTAATTATAATTTCAATATTATAAAATACTGTAATATGAATTCTAATATTTCATTAAATTGCTGTAAAGGTATATATTTTGGTCAGTTTCTAAGATTTTATAGAATAAATAATATATTAGAAAATTTCATAGAAGATGTTAAAAATTTAAACATGGAATTTATTAAAAACAAATTTAGTATCAGACAAGTAAAATATTTCAACAGTATATCAATTATAAAATACTTAAAAAAAAACAAATGGAAGTATCCATTTATTAAATCAACTTTCTATAATTTCTTTCAATAATCAATACTACAAATTTATAATCTTCAACAGTTAGTTAAACTTAAATTAAATAGCTGATTTGAAGATTTTTTCACAAGATTTTTAAAGTAATATTGTATATAATTCATTTTGTTTATTCTCCAATTTCTGGGGAGGAAAATGGAAATTAAATAAAAGTGAATTTTCACAATTAATAGCTTTATTAAACTCTAATAATTTGCCTTTTTAAAGGAATATTGAAAGATGAATAAGTGTTGAATCAATTATTTTAATTTTAACTGACTGTAAAGATTATAAAATTTGGATTTCTTCCCTTAACTATCTTATCTTTATTCTTTGAATGTCTTGTTCTCCCACAATTCGGTCTAAATTTGTCCCCACCCCCCCACAACATGTGTTATCCAGAAATAGTTGTTTACAGTTGAAGGCGTTCGCGGACAAGGTAGGTACACATTATATCTGTTCATATAAATGTTTCAATGTAGTAACTTTATATTAACACATAAAATACGGTTGAAAGGAGGTCTAGACATAATAGAGAAGGGATGAAATGTTGAAAAGCTGAATTTCTATTTGAGAAGTCCCGGTTCAGCAGACCTCTTTTTTCAATAATTACTCCAATTTAAGTTTTTTGTATATGTCTGGTCTACCATTAGGGTTTCAAAACATAATAACCAAACTTATAATAAAAGTTAATTCATATTATAGATATTTTACTAAATACAACTTTTTATATTCATATTTTAAAATAAAAAAATTTAAAAAATCTTTAAAAAAAAAAGAATAAAATATAAAATTATAAAAAAATATATATATATACTAACAATCTTATCTACCTTATTTACAAAACTTTTTGTTTTCTTTCTATTAGTTTGATTAATAGTACATGGTTCTGTCTTTCTATCTTTTTTCTAACTATTATATATATTATCTCTTCGTTTATTCTATATATAGGATTAGAGTATGTCTGAATGACGTGTAAAAGCCGATGTAATAGACGTTACTTTGTTAATTTTTTTATTGTTATTAATTATAATTATATAATTAACTAGAGGATGTTTTAAAAGTAAAGAATTTTTTTTTTTCTCTATCTATACTAAATAATAACAATTAACAAATTTATAATTTGAATTTAAATAATCAAACTAATGAAGATAATTTTAATAGAATACTTAACTATAAAACTATACAACTATTTATTTTTATAATTAATTTAGATTTAGCTTGCTAATCTAACCAAATCTACTTGATATGATTTATCATTCTGATCAGATTGCTCCTTAAGTTTTAAATGTAGTATCACTGTTATATTTTTATTATATAGTTTTTACACTATATTAATTCATATGAGCTTGCTCTATGATATATTTTTATATATAATATAATATACAAATTTAAATATATATTAGATATTCTAATATAAATAAAACTCCATACAGATTATAATTATCTTTTATTGTTTGATTATGAAAAAGTAAATTATAAAAATAATTTTAAAAAATAACTTCAGAACTTTTGTTTTTTTCATTGTTTAGATAGTTTAAAGATGTTTTTTATTAGTTATTCTTAAAAAATATAACAGATAACAAACAGTAATATCTATATTTTTATAGATTAATTATTCATTTTATTACAAATTTAATTACTACAAAAACAATTAAGATAAATATATTAATAAAAAAAAAAAAAAAAAAAATTTTCTCAATAGAATAACAAACTAAAAAACTAAAAAAAACTACCAGCATATTAGGGTTAGCACCTCTTTTATGTTAATTCAAACTCGCTAAGAATTGCCTAAGAAAGAATTGTCAAACTTGTCCCTCTCTTAAGAACCATGATACATTTCAAACGACTAGTTGTAAATTAGTAAATACTATTTATAAATTAACATGCCAAATTTGTCAATTATCATATATAGGACAAACATGTAATCCATTAAATATACGAATAAACCTACATAGAAACCACGCTAAAAAATCAATTGGTAATATATATATGAAAGAACACAATAAATTACATACTTTTAACAACTTTAAGATAGAAATACTAGACATATGTCAAAACAAAAAACAACGACTATTATTAGAAAACAACTACATTTATAAACACAACACATTATTCCCTTATGGACTTAATGACGAATTAAACTACACATACAAACCACAAACAGAAGAAATTTCAACTTATGAAATCAGCTGCAAATACAAAAAAAATGAATTCAAAACTAAACCTAATAAAACTAGAGGTAAAACTACCAATAAATTAGGTTACATTGAATTTGAAGAATTACTGGACCCAAAACAAATGTACACTAACAACTTCGTCGATAAATTTATTAAAACATTATTTAAACTAAATAATAATAAATTTATCAAACTTATAGAATATATTAAAATTCATAATCTGACTAACAGATTAATAGATATCACACACGACATCTTTAAATACAGAAAAATTAAACAATCTACTAATAACATTAATATTATCATTAAATTTAATAACAATTTATTTAATCATATTAAGTTTAATGATATTTTTAATAACCAAAACATTAATAATCTTTTCCCTATAAAAAATTTAAATTTCAAAACAATCTGGAGATACAACAAAAATATAGGTAATTTAGTTTGCAATTATAACCAATTTATTAATAATTTGGCAAATTATAAAAAAATTAAATGTAATTGCAACAACTATATTGATAAATATAAGTTTTCAGGTCATATATTAACTAGCAATTTTTCTTTTTTAAATCCAGAATATCAGGATATTTTAAATAAAGGGTATAAATATATACCTCAAATTAAACACAATTATAATAATACAATTAAATCTATATTAAAAGATATAGATATTTTCATAAATAAAACTAGTATAAAATACAGTATTCCAGAATTTACTTTTCTGGAATGGAAACATAATATTAAAAAGGAAATTATAAATTATTATAATAATACACTTAAATACACAAAACCTAATTCAGATATTCCTTCTTTTAAAGAAAATATAATTAATTTACAGAAGGACTTTATTATCACTCCTATAGATAAATGTTCCAATAACTTATCTATAATTTGTAAAAATCTATACCACGATATACTAAAAAAGGAAATTGATAATAATCATAAATACACTTTTGCTAGAACTACAGCCACAAAAATCAAAAAAGACATCAAAAATGTTGAAAATTCACTAAAAATTTATAATCACTACAAAAATCCAAACATACCAAAGTTCTATATAATTCCTAAACTACACAAAAAACCTATTTCTTTCAGAACAATCACATCTGGTATAAATTCAGTTATAAAAAACATTGATATACAATTAGCTTCAACACTACAATTTATTATAAATAAATTAACTAATAAATATAATTATAAATTTATCGACTCAAATAAAAAAATCATTAACTATTTAATGAACAATTGGACAAACATGGAAACAGTACACACATTTGACTTTGAGGACCTATATTCTAAAATAAATTTAAGAGATCTAAATAATAAAATAACCAATTTATTTAACGAAATCATTAATGACAAAACTTACCACATTAAAATTATTCATAACAGATATAAAACAATTAAATTAGATCTTAAAACAGCAAAAACTCTACTGGAAACATTTTTAAATTTTAACTATATAGAATTTAAAAATAAAATATATATTCAATCAGAAGGAGTTCCCATGGGAACGTCTTCTAGTCCGTTATTAGCAAACTTAATATTATTCTGGTACGAAAGAGAATACTTTCTACAAAATAATGTTAACTGGCAAATGTTCCGTTATGTAGATGACATTATAATATTTAATAATCCACAGTTCAAAAATTTAATACCTAAAATTTATCCTAAATACTTGAAACTTAAAAACAATGAAAAAATTTATAGAAACAAAAAAGTTAACTTTTTAGACCTAAATATAGACCTTACAAATAATGCTATTAAAATTTATAATAAAAAAAGTAATTATAATTTCAATATTATAAAATACTGTAATATGAATTCTAATATTTCATTAAATTGCTGTAAAGGTATATATTTTGGTCAGTTTCTAAGATTTTATAGAATAAATAATATATTAGAAAATTTCATAGAAGATGTTAAAAATTTAAACATGGAATTTATTAAAAACAAATTTAGTATCAGACAAGTAAAATATTTCAACAGTATATCAATTATAAAATACTTAAAAAAAAACAAATGGAAGTATCCATTTATTAAATCAACTTTCTATAATTTCTTTCAATAATCAATACTACAAATTTATAATCTTCAACAGTTAGTTAAACTTAAATTAAATAGCTGATTTGAAGATTTTTTCACAAGATTTTTAAAGTAATATTGTATATAATTCATTTTGTTTATTCTCCAATTTCTGGGGAGGAAAATGGAAATTAAATAAAAGTGAATTTTCACAATTAATAGCTTTATTAAACTCTAATAATTTGCCTTTTTAAAGGAATATTGAAAGATGAATAAGTGTTGAATCAATTATTTTAATTTTAACTGACTGTAAAGATTATAAAATTTGGATTTCTTCCCTTAACTATCTTATCTTTATTCTTTGAATGTCTTGTTCTCCCACAATTCGGTCTAAATTTGTCCCCACCCCCCCACAACATGTGTTATCCAGAAATAGTTGTTTACAGTTGAAGGCGTTCGCGGACAAGGTAGGTACACATTATATCTGTTCATATAAATGTTTCAATGTAGTAACTTTATATTAACACATAAAATACGGTTGAAAGGAGGTCTAGACATAATAGAGAAGGGATGAAATGTTGAAAAGCTGAATTTCTATTTGAGAAGTCCCAGTTCAGCAGACCTCTTTTTTCAATAATTACTCCAATTTAAGTTTTTTGTATATGTCTGGTCTACCATTAGGGTTTCAAAACATAATAACCAAACTTATAATAAAAGTTAATTCATATTATAGATATTTTACTAAATACAACTTTTTATATTCATATTTTAAAATAAAAAAATTTAAAAAATCTTTAAAAAAAAAAGAATAAAATATAAAATTATAAAAAAATATATATATATACTAACAATCTTATCTACCTTATTTACAAAACTTTTTGTTTTCTTTCTATTAGTTTGATTAATAGTACATGGTTCTGTCTTTCTATCTTTTTTCTAACTATTATATATATTATCTCTTCGTTTATTCTATATATAGGATTAGAGTATGTCTGAATGACGTGTAAAAGCCGATGTAATAGACGTTACTTTGTTAATTTTTTTATTGTTATTAATTATAATTATATAATTAACTAGAGGATGTTTTAAAAGTAAAGAATTTTTTTTTTCTCTATCTATACTAAATAATAACAATTAACAAATTTATAATTTGAATTTAAATAATCAAACTAATGAAGATAATTTTAATAGAATACTTAACTATAAAACTATACAACTATTTATTTTTATATGTATATGTATATATATGAGAAAACAATAGAGAGAGAGAGAGAGAGAAAAAAAGATAAGTGGGTCAGGTGTTGATATTAAAAATAAAGAAGGCATCTCCTGACCACGAGCACATGTGCTTTTTAGATGGCAGAGCGCCATCTAGTGAAGCAAGAATAAACTAAACGTTTATTTAGCTTGCTCCGTGATATTTGGCCAACCCAATTTCTTGACAAATCAAGAAAAGCCATCCACGAACGCGTTTCGCGCTGTTGGCGCTCGTCAGAGTGGAGTTGGCTGTAACCACTGCATCCAAAAAGATTTTTTGAACCCAATGGCTTCTTGAGAAATCAAGAAATGGGTATTTAAGGCCAAATTTGCGTAAAGACGCTTAACACATGAGAAAACAACAGAAAAAAAAAAGATAAGTGGGTCAGGTGTTGATATTAAAAATAAAGAAGGCATCTCCTGACCACGAGCACATGTGCTTTTTAGATGGCAGAGCGCCATCTAGTGGAGCAAGAATAAACTAAGCGCGAAACGCGTTCGTGGATGGCTTTTCTTGATTTTTCAAGAAATTGGGTTGGCCAAATATCACAGAGCAAGCTAAATAAACGTTTAGTTTATTCTTGCTCCACTAGATGGCGCTCTGCCATCTAAAAAGCACATGTGCTCGTGGTCAGGAGATGCCTTCTTTATATATATATATATATATTTTTTTTTTTTAAAACTTTTTTTGTTCACTTCTTTATCTATTTGCTTATTGGATCCTACAGTCGAGTCTTTTGTAAGACTTTGGGTCTTAATGGGGGCTTTTGTTGTTATGTTGTATATATGTGTGTGTATGTATATATCATACTTACATAATCTTTTTCTTCTTCTGTATATTCCCCACTTTCACAGGCCTATCTCTCTTGTAATCTCGGGGAGAATCCTCTATAAGACCAGTGTGTCTCAATAAAGGCTTTTGTGTGTGTATATTTTCCTTGTTAAAAAGGTGATAAATACTCCTTCCAGATTTTGCCTTATATCCTGTAAAAATTTTGACAAAATTGGTCAAATATTGAGAAACCGCATGAAGCGCGAACCATTTATATTCCCAAATTTTCAACAAAGAGAAATTCAAGTTAATAAAATACTGGACTAATTCTTTTTTTTTCATTAAGGAGCTGTCGATGATAATATCGTTGCATCATTGAATGGTTGGAATTAAATATTTTGAGAAAGTTTCTTTTATTGTGTGTGTGTGTGTGTGTCAAGCCGTTTCACGAGTTTCCGAACCATATGGCTTTAGACTAGGATAAGTCACAAATATTTATGAATTATTTACTATCACAGATAAGTTAGCATGATTAAAACAAGGTTGTTAGGCAAAATTTCATTCAGGTAAAAACAGGACGAAGCTGGGTACACACAATTGCTAATGATTTTTGAAATTATATTTTCCGTGATACAAAACTATGATTTTTAAATTTAAAAATAAACAGTTTTACAATTTATCAAGCTTGTTTTTGTACATTGCTTTAATTTAAAATAAAACTTTAGATTGGTCATTAATTTTTAATCTAATTAAGTTTTTTTTTGGGTTAGTTTTGGTATGCAAGATATTGATACCCCCCCCCCCCCCCCAATAAAATATCTTAAACTATCAAATATTATTTCGAATAATATAATCAGCATTTTATTTAAAATACTTTGTAATTTTCCCAGATAAATTGATTACAAAATAAAAAATAAAAAAATATTTTTTTAAAGTTTCAAGTTCTCATAATGGTCCGTATTTCACCAATATTCAAAAGATTATTACAAAATCAATTTCATAATTTTTAAAATAAGTATCTTTGACCCAATCATTATCACGTGTTTTTATTTTATTTTAAAAACTATAAATAAAATGATCACGTGAGAAAATCAGCCAATTGCGACACTCTGTTCACGTGTTTATGTCTGTTTATTGGAGATAACTTACTCTGTGCTGCTAAACATTATCAAACCAGAAATAGATTTATAAACATTTGTATACCTTTGAATAAAATAATATATAATAAATATATTTTCAAAGCGAAAATAATATATTTATAGCATATGCATAGCATAGGAACTAATACAAATCAAAACTTAATATTCGCATGATTCAAAAAGAAACATTTGTTCATCTTTTAGCGGGAGGGTAGGTACCCATACACACACATATATAAATATAAACACATAAGACAATATATAAATTCCTATATTTATAATAATTAATAAAGAAAGAGAGCCTTACCGACCCATTCAACTTATCAAAGCTCTATTTGAAGCTACATCAGAAAGCACACCGCTACTGCGTACTAGCTTTTTACGAGTAAATTTCAATGCTGCTTAATATAAATAGCTATTTAGTGCTTTTAATTTATTCTACAATGTAATTAATATAGTTATTTCAATATAAATAACGATGATATTTTATAAATAAATTTTTAAGCCCCAGAATCAATTACCTTTGAAGTATATTTCGAATTCCTTTCAAAAGCACCCATAATTTAAATGTGTGATATAAAAAATAAATACCCATTAGTTTTTATCATTTTTAATATTCATATATATTTATAATTTATATATCAAATATATATATATATATTTATTTACTACACATAAAAGAATATACAAGAACCAAATTATATATTTCAATTATGAAAAGAAAACAAAGAGCTGTTTATAACCCTAATTTCATTTTTACTTTTTTTTTTTTTTTGAATTTAAATAAGTTATTTTATTTTTTAAATAGATAATCACCAATTTGACCTAAATACCACAAACAAAAATTTAAAAATGCACCGTGTGTTGCATAATTAAATAAGCCTCAGCAATAATATCATAAATTGATTAAAACCATGATCTTGAATCAAAGGTCACAGTGCTTTGATTGAAATGTCTTCAGATGACATAGCAAAATTTGGACCTGAACTCTTTCTTAAACAAGTGGTTGGAGTTATCCATGATATCATGACAAATGCTTCCATCAGCCAATAGGAGGATTGGGACATTGACTGAGGTAGAGAGGGAGGGATAAACAAAGAGACTTCTGTCATCCTAAGCCATCAAGTACAGTAAGAAAAAAACATTTCCTGAATGGGCAACTAAAATTTGATGATGGCTTGCGCCATCTGTCGGAATAAATAACAATCAACTCTTTATTTATAATTATTCCACAATTGGCCAAATACCCAGTCTTGATTAATCAAGAAAAGCCAACCATGTATGTCTTGCGGACTGTTGGCCCTCATCAGTGTGGTGCAAGCTGTACCTCAACGACTAAAAAAGCAGATCTTTGGGACATCCTGAAAAATCGTGAAACATTTCATCTTGTCCATATTATTTTTATTCTTTTGTCTGATGATTACAATTACAATTACACCTACCCCCCGATTTACACGGTACTTGTTTTACACGTTTTTGCTTTTACACGGTTTTCCAAATAAGTTTTTTTTTTGTTTTTATCGCACTATACTAAAATGCGATATTCTACTCTATACTACCTATGTTGAAAAGAATATTGGGCGGCTCTGATTCATGAGGGGGCGAACACCTATTCAGATTTGACAGTTTAATATACACCTATCCCTCGATTTACACGTTTTTCTCAGGAACGTATCTACTGTGTAAATCGGGGGATAGGTGTATTTTATTTCCAAAGCGCTATATCCCGCAAGGGATACTTGCGCCAAACAAGGAGAAAATTATTTTGTCTGATGATGGTAACAACGATGTTACTGAAATGTCACACACTATTAATTTATTTGGATTTGGTCTTATTACCTTGTAGCTATAATCCAAATTGTGCTTTATCAAAATAAGATACACTTCTATGTGTTTTGAAAATAATCCATAAATAAATCTCTAATTAAAAAGGCATATATTGGATCAAAATATCATTTGTTTTACCAATATTTCAGTTGGCTGAATGCCAACCTTTATCAAGGTGTTATAACATACTAGCCGAATGACCAGGGCAACGCCCGGGTTTTACCCGATTAAATGTTTTTATTCAAATACTATTCGCTACAATTATAAATTGGCGCCGTGGATGTCACTCTTGTGAAACGTCCCGCTCCAAACTTTGTGTCTGAGAAGCGATATTTTTATAAAGAGATGATCTGGCTTTGTGTCTTCTGCTCGAATGAATGTTTTTCTGTTAGAATTTTGTTCCTGCACACTAAAAATTAAATGGCTTCACCCGTGGTCTCAGCTTTTTGGAATTTTTCCCGATATAATTTTGTATCTGATAATCAAACATGATACAGCAATATTGTCATAATCATTTTCTGAATAAAAAACAACTATTTTTGCCCAGAACCTGTCAATTTTATTTTTTATTGGCTAAAAATCCGATAAATATCTTTTTTTTTCTATCTAGATTTTTCTCTATGTCCTGTCAAAACACGTTTTACATGTACATTAGGTCAGCTGATATTACCTCCCATCTTCACCGCTAGAGGCGCTGCTTGCGAGCGAAAAGGCAAATTTGCAACACAATTTGCAAATAACTCGAAGAATATTCGGGATAGAGACCTGAAATTTTCACTATAAGTTTTTCCAGATTCTACTCTATATACTGTCAAAATTTCAGTCAGATTAGTTACGTATTGTGGACGTGTATAGCCGACATATATACCCACATTCATACATTTTTTTTTTTTTTACATAGTGACAATGACAATTAAATAATTTTTATTGACCACTGGTCAACAATTACTCACGAGGAGTCAAAAGGGCAAACAATGTACATTGATCAGGAGGGCAAGGCTATCCTTAGCTTGTGAATTCCCCTGCGAATGGTGGGATGGCTGTTCCGAGTTCGCTCGAAAGCAGCGTCAAGGAAGCCCGCGAGGTTACTCCCCTGCATTATTTGGATTATAGCTACAAGGTAATAAGACCAAATCCAAATAAATTAATAGTGTGTGACATTTCAGTAACATCGTTGTTACCATTAAGACACACTTTAAAATGTTATAACACCTTGATAAAGGCTGGCGTTCAGCCAACTGAAATATTGGTAAAATAAATTATATTTTGATCCAATATATGTCTTTTTATTTAAAAACTTCTTTGTGTATGTATGCTTTATCATCCATGTTGTCCTTGAATGACAGTTTTCTCCGTACTCGCTATAAGTTGGGGTCCCAGTCTTCAAATTGGAAGAATTGTACATAAGGCAGCTCTAAGTTAGTTCATTATATTTTGGAACTAAAACCATAAAACTTGAATGTTTCTTTTAAATCCAAATGGAACAAACTTCACTATATGTGTGTCCTCTTATTGCATTAAAAATATTGGGAGGGCTTGGCTCATCAGGGAGGAACCCTTCCAGCAGTTTTACCAAATTTCATCCACCAGACCAATTTGGCAGTAATTTAGAAACACGAGGTAATAAAGATCAATTTCAAAATTTTAAAAAGACCAATGTGTATGACATTTCTGATGGTAACAACGCTGTTATCTGAAATGTCAATTTTTATTGCAAATTTTCTAACTGCACTTCAAATTGTTTTCAAATCAATGGAATGCCAGTGTTTACTTTCAGAGCGTGGAAACCCATCAATTTAGTCTTCTTTCTTATCTCCACTCAATCATATCAGGGTGTCAGGCTTGAGACTATCATCATTCAGTGAACACCATGAAGCTAAAAATGCAATTTGTTGCACCATTCATACGACAATCACATGGAGAACTTATTTCTTCCACAAACTGTGCCCATAGACATATTTCAACCAATCAGAAGCTGTGGGGGCAGAAGTCAACTGTGGTCACACTGTTGTTGTCATGTCCAATGAGGAGCCTCAGATGTCTCCATACATCTCTATCACAGCTATGTTCTCTATCTTGGGTGTGTAAAGCTGCTGTTCTGGGTCAATTTTATGTTGTTGTTGTGTCCAATGAAGAGCCTCAGATGTCTCCATACATCTCTATCACAGCAGTGTTCTCTATCTTAGGTGTGTAAAGCTGCTGTTCTGGGTCAATTTTCTGTTGTTGTTGTTGTTGTGTCCAATGAAGAGCCTCAGATATCTCCATACATCTCTATCGCAGCAATGTTCTCTATCTTGGGTGTGTAAAGCTGCTGTTCTGGGTCAATTTTCTGTTGTTGTTGTGTCCAATGAAGAGCCTCAGATATCTCCATACATCTCTATCACAGCAATGTTCTCTATCTTGGGTGTGTAAAGCTGCTGTTCTGGGTCAATTTTCTGTTGTTGTTGTTGTTGTGTCCAATGAAGAGCCTCAGATATCTCCATACATCTCTATCGCAGCAATGTTCTCTATCTTGGATGTGTAAATCTGCAGTTCTGGGTCAATTTTCTGTTGTTGTTGTGTCCAATGAAGAGCCTCAGATGTCTCCATACATCTCTATCACAGCAGTGTTCTCTATCTTAGGTGTGTAAAGCTGCTGTTCTGGGTCTATGTCAATTTTCTGCAAGGCTGCAGCCATTGCTGGACATGAGAATATGTGGGTAGGTGTTAGTTCCACACCAGGACAATTGTCCTATAGGTTCTTGTGCCATCTGGATGTCATTCCTTTATAGTGTTTTGTTCTCATTGTGGTCTCACTGATAAATACATTACTCAAGTACAAGGTAGTGGAAATCTTTGATGTTTCGGCTATTTTTTGGAAGGAGACAAAGGCAATTTTGTTCACATTTGGTTATCTGGTGTGTTTTCAAAAAAGGTCACTAATATATTTCAGTTATTGTCTGAATCCCAATATACATGCTGAAAGGTATAACTTCCTTAAGTTTTGTCCATGAGTGTATATAATTACAGTTAAACCTGTCTATAGCGCTCCCTCTCTATAGCGCCTGATTTTAAATACGTAGTACGATGCGATGTACATTAAAAGTGACCTGTCTATAGCACCCCCTCTCTATAGCATCATCCTATTTTGGTGAGTCCCAAGAGGGGGCGGTATAGACAGGTTTAACTGTAGATGAATTTATAATTTTGTGGTTAGGAGGAATTTGGATTATAGATAAGAATCACAAGGTAACAAGGCCAAAAAAATAATTGAAGATGGTAACAATGCTGTTACTGAAATGTGACATAGAAATGACATAATTGGCCATGTGTTGACACCACCAAGTTTGCCAGGTGTCAATGTTGTTGTTGCGGCGCAGGTTGGGAGGGACTGCTGGAGCTATTGCCACCTGCCCCCTAGAGGTGGTGAAGACCCGGCTTCAGTCCTCCGTTTACACATTTGGTGGGGGGGCGCGCGGCCGGCGTGAATGGTATTCCTCTTACAATCTCCCCAGCTGCCACAGCTACAGGTTCCTCTGTCCTAGCCAGCCGTCGGTCCGTTCTGGGCATCTGGAACTGCCTCAAGTAAGTTTACCTCTACAACTATATCTGTGTGCCGTGGTTTCCAAATCTTGTAACAAAGTGATATCCATTCACTGAGAGTTCATAAAACACTTCACAGCAATGTTTAGTATTAATATAACATGATACAATGTGGATTATAGATTAGAAACTTAAAGTAACCAACTACAAGGTAATAAGACCAAATCCAAATAAAGTAGCAACAAAACAACAAACAACAAAAAGCCTTTATTTAGAGTCACTGACCCTATACAGGATTCACCAGAGGTATGCATAAGAACAAAGCAGTGAGACAAAGGAAACAACGATATAAACAGAAGAAAAAGAGAAAAAAAAACAAGAAAGAGAAAGAGGGAAGCAAGAAAAACAACACAAAAAGAGAAGCAGTAAGAAAGTGAGGAGTGAGTGTCACTTGGCCTTCTTCTGAGATACGGACTTGTAGAAACCATAAAACGCCGTAGCAATATACTTATTCTGGGTCATATTGTCAATTATTGATGGAAGTGAAGCACAAAATAAAGTAACAACACTGTCAATGAAACATCACACACTATTTATTAGTTTGGATTTGGTCTCATCTATAATCCAAATTGTGCCTTGTCATAAGGTAACCAGATCAATAAACTGTGTGTGACCTTTCTGTAAGAACAATGTCACTGAAATGTCATGTGAAGTTTATTGACTTGGTTATATCATCTTATTACCCATTGTACAGTAGAACAACCTCTGAGGACACCTCTCTCATAATGACACTTTGACTCTGCCACTAAATGACCTTTACAGAGAGGTTCTACTGTGGTATTCTAAGATAAATCACTCACAAGGTAATAAGACCAAATCCAAATAAATAAATAGTGTGTGACGTTTCGGTAACAACATTGTTACCATCTTCAGACAAAAGTACTGAATTCAGTCATTACAGTCATTCAGTACTTTTCTCTGAAAATGGTAACAACGCTGTTACCGAAACGCCACACACTATTTATTTGGATTTGGTCTTATTACTTTGTGTATATAATCTACTAGCCGAATGACCTGGGCAACGCCCGTGTTTTACCCGATTGAATGTTTTGATTCAAATACTATTTGCTACAATTATAAATTGGCGCCTTAAATAAATGCATATTTTAGTTAATAACTATAGCCTATGTGCTTTATCTGTCTATGTACTGTTGGCTTCCGTAGGCGTCTCTTACAGGGAAAAAGAAAGAGAGGATTCCATTTGGTTATTAACTAATATATGCATTTATTTAAGGAGCGACCTGCTCCAACACAATAATTACATAAACGAAAAGGCGATTGGGGGGGGCAAAGGTGGCGTGACCGTAGCCAACCAATAGGAGGGCGCCATTCAAAAAAAAAAAAAGCAAACGGTGACAGAGATGAAAACTGATGACTGATTGATTAGGAGATGAGGAATGCCGCTCGTAACTGTATATAGAATCTATAATCCAAATTGTACCTTATCAAGATAAATCACTGAAATCGCCGGCTGAGGTTGAAAGTTGCAGGTTCTCCCCACATAGAGTGGTTGGGGCTCCTCCCCCGTGTCAGGTCTAGTGGAGTGTCTGACTTATTTACATAGTAGACTACATAACCTCACAGTACACCTCACCACTGCCAACACAGATATGGTCAACAGTCTATGTTTCTAACGGCCATTCTCACAATGTCAACACACACAACAATAAACTGAGAGGAGGATAGACAAGGTCTCGTCCATGTTTATTTCTTGTGAAAAGAAACAAAGTTCTCTCATAGGTGATTAGGCACAATTTGGATTATAAATTATAAACCCAAGGTAATAAGACCAAATCCAAATAAATAAATAGTGTGTGACGTTTCAGGAACAACGTTTTTACCAAAATGTCACCCACTATTTATTTATTTGGATTTGGTCTTATTACCTTTTGTTTATAATCTATAATCCAAATTGTACCTTATCAGGATTATAGAATATAAACACTGGCCCTGCAACTTGGTGTTGTCCTCTACAGAGAGGTAGAGACTTCTACCATATTAGATATACTGAAGGTAGTTCTACAGGATTCTTCTTCTATTGTACCTTAATGCTAAACACTATCCTCTAAAGACCTAAATGATGGTGAGAGAGTTTTGATTTGCATAACTAAAGAAACTCGTAGATAAAAGGTAATAAGACCTAATCCAAATCATTTAATAGTGTGTGACGTTTCGGTAACAGAATTGTTACCATCATCAGACAATAAAACCATAACCATTTCTACATCTTTTCTGATTCTGACCTGGAAGCCTGTCCTATGTGAATTTATGAATTGTTGAGATGTGGTAGAAAGCTTCTGCCTGAACATTTTGTGTAATGTAGAACAACCTCCATGAGAGGACACCTCTCTACAAAGGACAGTTTTCATCACCAATACAGTAGAACAACCTCCATCAGAGGACATTCCCACTAGAGGACACCTCTCTACAAAAGACAGTCTCTATCACCATACAGTAAACAACCTCCATGAGAGGACACTCTCGCTAAAGGACACCTCTCTACAAAGGACAGCTTACAACCCCAAAATTACCATTTTTACTAATTAGCAACTCTTCAGTAAAAGGACAACTAAAGGACATCTCCATCTAGGTGTTGTCCTATAGAGAAAGGTAGTTTCTACTGTGTGTAGTATTGATATTTTAAGAAAAAAAAAAATATTTCAGCACCTGTAGTAGAAGTTGATTTCTGAACCATGTTCTCACGTGGTTGCCTAACTTGAAACCCACACAGAAGTAATGATTTTTTAAAGAATATAAATTATTGCTGAAATCACTCTTCACACAACTGCAAGCAACCAGCTAGGGCTGTTGCCTTCCAAGTGGAATGTGTAGACACTTCCAGTACTTGCAGTATAAGCAGTGTCAATGATTATCATGGCCATGTGTAATATGTGTTTAGATGAATCAATCCTAATACTGGTGTACAGCCAATCACTCTTCACAAAGATGATCAATCCATAGTCCAACGGGTGGTGACATATTGCCCCTAATAGTTACAACAGGAGGAATCACCAAATATCACTCCTAAGAAGAGCTAAAAGCTAATGGAAACAAATTTCTTTATTGGAAAGGTATAAAATTGGCAAGCTATTGGACAATGAGGCCTTCTTCTTTTTTATCTCCACACTGGGTGAAGTAGAATGCCTTTGTCATTAAAACTGGGAGCTCTACTTAGTGGCAGACCGACTTAGCTCCAAAAGAAATGGCCGCCTCTGACATGAGGAACAAACGCCATGTGCAGCCGCTCCTAACATGGAGTACAAATGCTGCTCATCCTGTATACCTGGATTAGGAGCTTTTACAGGGTACTATCAGCATGGCCAGTTGAGCCCAGGTTTTTTAGCAAGCTTGTTACTGCTCCCCCTCCTCCTTTTTCATCCGGGCTTGGGACCGGCAATGGCGGAGTTATGATGTCTTCAACAAGCTGAATACGAATATCTTGTATTACATCTTGTTGAAGGTCATTATTAAGAAATGGAAGCATTAAAGTACGAATATTTCTTTTAAATATAAACCAAACTTCTACTGTCCTTACTGCGATAAAAAAGGGCTCAGCTAATCAGTTGTGGACCCTCCCAGCAGTTTCACCAATTCAATCCACCAGACCGCTTCTTAGAGCTCTAACACTGTATTGGACAATTCTGCGATATTTTTTCATCACAGTAAGGACAGTAGAAGTTTGTTTAATGTGTAAAAGAAACATTCGTGCTTCCTATATATAGATGGCATGTTGGGGGGTCGGTGGAAGGACCGCTACGACCCGGGTTCGATTCCCGCATTGGGCACTTTTTTCTGATAAAAAAAAAAAAAATGCTTCAATGGCCCCCGATTCTTGCAAAAGTTCAACCCCACCAGCAAGTGCAAGTAACCAAACTGGGCTCTGGCACATTTGTAAGTGCAAAGTCGAACTGCTTTTCACATGTGTAGATATGTGGTGCACTTACAGTAAAAGCAGTTGCCAACTTCTACCCACCATGATTACAATGGCATGTACTACGTGTACTAGGGATAAGCAAAGAAGAAATGTTATTATTCTAAGCCATTATTGTCCAAAAGCTTGCCAAGCTTATACCTTTCCAATAAAGAAACTTGTCGCCGCCTTCAGTTGGTCAGCTGATACTTAGTACAGGGCCGATATGTAGTACAGGGTGTTCTTATGATCTGGTGCCTCGGCTGTTTGATATTCCAGCTCCTCACTGATCTGCTGCAGTTGGAGATAAGTCTTACCTTGAACAAATACATAATCTACCTGCTCCTATTTACATACTGTCCATTGCCGATATGTAGCTAGGTTGGAACTACATTGAGGAGTTTTATTATAAAGGGATTTGTATATATATAGTGTATGTATGTAGGAGGGGTATAGAGAATAGTTATATTATCTATATAAATAAAACTGCTCATTTTGAATGGACGTAATTTTTTCAACCGTAGTAAACATTATGACTTCTTGGTGCCAAGTGTTGGAGTGAAGCTGGCTGCCCCCACTATAGAAATAATTCTCACAAAAATTATTTTTTTCACACAATTTGTAGTTGAACCACCACCGAGAGTCCCCCACGACAACATCTGGATCCACAACCAGCTCTACAGTGGGACAACAAGATTCTATGGAGTGACTTCCTATAAACTTTGTTGATGTTACCATTCCGTCAAGTTGACTTTTGTGACTTTATGAGAGAACAAAAATTTTATCTGTTATCTGGTAGCTTTCTTGACCCCTTCTAACCAGCTCATTGCAGGTCTTCTCTCTTCCTTTAATTTTCCCAATGTCAATATTTTATCCAAACCTCTCTTTATGTTTTTTTTTTTTAATTATCCCTAGTACACGTAGTACAGGCCATGATAATCATGGTAGGTAGAAGTAGGCAACTGCTTTTACTGTAAGCGCACCACATGTCTACACATGTGAAAAGCAGTTCGACTTTGCACTTACAAATGTGCCAGAGCCCCGTTTGGTTACTTGCACTCGCTGGTGGGGTTGGACTTTTGCAAGAATCGGGGGCTATTGGAGCATTTTTTTTTTTAAATCAGAAAAAAGTGTCAAATGCGGGAATCGAACCCCTCTTTATGTTCCTAAAGTAGGTTGTTAAAGGATTTGTCAGCCTTTTCCTTCTTTTTTTATTTTTAAATTCCAGACATCTTTTAAATATATGTTTTAAAATCATAGGTTTAATTTTATATTCTTCTTCTTCTTTCTTATCTCCACTCTCTCAATCATATCAGGAATGAGTAGAGCTCAATCATGGATGAGTCAATACAGTCAATGATGTGGTTTTGGGGTTGTTGGCTGACACATAGTGGGAAAACCCTGCAACCATTCTGGAAAGTCATTGTCCGTAGATGACCAGACTTAAGTCTGGAAATCAAAGACTGTTGTTCTCTTGTGAGTACAGAGTTGTCCCTCTGTACCAGTCATGTGCAGCAGTAGATTTCCATTCTTGTGGCATTGGATCTTGATGTAATTTATAATGCAAATGAAAAAATGTGTTTATAAAGCTTGATCAAAACAAAGTTTGTTTAACCAAATACAGTAGAACCTCCATGAGAGGACACCTGCGCTAGAGGACACCTCTCTACAAATGAAAGTTTTCATTTTCAAAATTACCATTTTTACTATTTAGAAACTCTCCAGTAAGAGGACACCTCTTTCTAAAGGACACTTTGGCTCTGCAATTAGGTGTCCTTTACAGGGAGGTTCTACTGTATATGAAAAAGCAAGGAGTTAAAAAAGAAGGTTACTAATACAAGGTGGTTTTGAATTTTCAAAAATTTGGAGACATTTGGAAACATTACATTTGGAAAATGAAAAATGACGCTATATAGTTCTTCCAGCAAATAGATGACTCACAATATGGGAATGGTGGTTAGTGCCGCTGTGTGGGTCCGAAGCCTAGGTGATGATAGGCAGGAAAAAAGTGGAATTAAAGTTATCAGAGTTTCAAGTTATCAGACGGAGAATATTTCTAACTTGTTTTTTGTCCTTTGGCCCACTACACCATATCTGTTTTTTAATCTGTTTATATTGAACTTTCATCCCTCAGATATCTTGATGGAGTCATCTCATTTTTAAACAAAATAATCTCAGATTCTTGGACCGTTCAGTGGCACCTTGTAAGTAGTCAAACCGTAGTTAGTACAGCTCTCCCTGCAGCATGCCTAGAGACCTCTCCCGTCAAAATAGATGTAAAACTAGGCAATGCTCATTATTTGTTGAAGCTAATCCTACAGCTTTGTCACTGACCAATTCTGCTAGTTTGCAAAGATGGTTAATAGATGGTGCTAGTTTTTGCTTTGAAAGAAGAGGTGATGTCATGGCAAACGTGTCAGCCTGCGCTGTGTTCCAGATACATAGTCGAGACCGAGGGCACCCAAGCTCTGTTCAAGGGCCTGGGGCCCAACCTGGTGGGAGTGGCCCCCTCCAGGTAAGTGGACAGCTCATGCCGCGCAACAGCCACGATGACCATGTTCCCCTGCGCAGGGCCATCTACTTCTGCACCTACTCCCAGTCCAAAAGGTTCCTCAATGACATCTTCATTCCAGAGTCCCACCTGGTGCACATCCTGTCTGCAGCCTACGCAGGTAATCCCAGTGGCTGGGACCTTACTTCACCCAGTTCATGTGTTCAATCATGTCCTGAGATGGGTGTTCATATTGTGGAAACTTGTGCTGAACATTGCTCATTGTTTTTATCCCCTTGTGCAAAGATTACACAAATTCCATGAGTCCATGCTCCTCAAGCTGTTTGATAATAAGCAGCAGCCTCTCCCAAAGATCCTGTTTAGTACATCTTTAGCAAGCCACAATGTTTTCTGGAGCTGCAATGTACATTGACTCATGGTGAGCATAAACATTGCTTTGTTGCGAGCATTGTACCACAATTCTATAAGTTAATTCCCTGCATCAATTTGGAGCAAAATTAATCATTTCTCCAGGGAAAAGTGTCTTTTCAAAAACATTTTTATTGTTCTCTAGGGCATGGACGTCCTTCTACGTTTACTCCTGTAGTCCGTGCCCTAGAGAACAATAAAAATGTTTTTGAAAAGACACTTTTCCCTGGAGAAATGATTAATTTTGCTCAAAATTGAACCACAATGTTTAATCTCAGACTGATGCTTTGTGCAAGTTTCTTTTAGTTCACTAAAATAATCCCTTGTATCAACATTCCAGGGATAAGTTTATTTTAAAACTATTGGAAATATTAACGAATGACTCGTTAAAGCAGAGTGCCAATTGATTTATTGGTTATACAAGTTTAGAGAAAAATCAAAAAGAGGGATAGAATGACAGTTGTAATCAGCCAGCAGCAGGCAGGAAGGGAGGAGGGGTAGGTAGTGACGTCACACATGATATCAGGTGGCGCCGCCGCAGTGTACATGTGCCAAAGGTCGACTTGGGATGAAACAGCGACTCTATAAATTTCACATTTCTAACAAAAACATTTCATTTCACAAATCTCTCGCCTTCAGGCACAAATTCCCCTAACTTATCCCTGGAAACCTCATATTTCCACCTTGATATGTTTCTTTAATTGATGTAAATAAGTTTGAATTGTTCCAATTAAAATAACTTGCCTTGTGTGTTATCCTGAAGTTTGGTGTCCTTCAGAATTATCTCCATGACAATAACTATGTCCATAGTTCTTCTAAAATACCCATTCCAAGAGTCTAGCAACAGTATCACTATAAAAGGAAGTTCCAAAAATGCAATATAACAGCGGTATGGTAGATTAAACTGGCGAAACCGCTGGGAGGGTTCACCACTGATGAGCCAGGCCCTCCCATTAATTTTTCCATTGCAGTAAGGGCAGTAGAGAAATTGTTTAATTTCAAAAAGAATCTTACCCCTTTAAAATAGTTTTGAATTTTAATAACTAGAGTGGGGAGCTATCATTCTGGTTGTCAACTAAATCACTGATACAACCTCCAGTGAAAGACCAGGAGAAAAACTGTTCTTCCACAATAATAAGGTACAATTTGGATTATAGATTAGAGACACAAGGTAATAAGATCAAATCCAAATCAATAAATTGTGTGACTTTTTGGTAACAGTGTTGTTACCAAAAAGTCACACAATTTATTGATTTGGATTTGGTCTTATTTTCTCGTGTCTCTAATCTATAATCCAAATAAATCAATAGTGTGTTTCGGTAACAACGCTGTTACCAAAAAGTCACACAATTTATTGATTTGGATTTGGTCTTATTTTCTCGTGTCTCTAATCTATAATCCAAATAAATCAATAGTGTGTTTCGGTAACAACGCTGTTACCAAAAAGTCACACAATTTATTGATTTGGATTTGGTCTTATTTTCTCGTGTCTCTAATCTATAATCCAAATAAATCAATAGTGTGTTTCGGTAACAACGCTGTTACCAAAAAGTCACACAATTTATTGATTTGGATTTTGTCTTATTTTCTCGTGTCTCTAATCTATAATCCAAATAAATCAATAGTGTTTTGGTAACTACGCTGTTACCAAAAAGTCACACAATTTATTGATTTGGATTTGGTCTTATTTTCTCGTGTCTCTAATCTATAATCCAAATAAATCAATAGTGTTTTGGTAACAACGCTGTTACCAAAAAGTCACACAATTTATTGATTTGGATTTGGTCTTATTTTCTCGTGTCTCTAATCTATAATCCAAATAAATCAATAGTGTTTTGGTAACAATGCTGTTACCAAAAAGTCACACAATTTATTGATTTGGATTTGGTCTTATTTTCTCGTGTCTCTAATCTATAATCCAAATGAATCAATAGTGTTTTGGTAACAACGCTGTTACCAAAAAGTCACACAATTTATTGATTTGGATTTGGTCTTATTTTCTCGTGTCTCTAATCTATAATCCAAATAAATCAATAGTGTTTTGGTAACAACGCTGTTACCAAAAAGTCACACAATTTATTGATTTGGATTTGGTCTTATTTTCTCGTGTCTCTAATCTATAATCCAAATAAATCAATAGTGTTTTGGTAACAACGCTGTTACCAAAAAGTCACACAATTTATTGATTTGGATTTTGTCCTATTACCTTGTGTCTCTAATCTATAATCCAAATAAATCAATAGTGTGTTTTGGTAACAACGCTGTTACCAAAAAGTCACACAATTTATTGATTTGGATTTGGTCTTATTACCTTGTGTTTCTTATCTATAATCCAAATGGACCTTATTATGGAATTGGTTTTTACCTTGTTCTTCCCCAATTCTGTTCAACACTGGCACAGTGTAGAACATAACTCTTTCTAAAGGACAACACCCACATGCAACCTGTCCTTTAGCATTCTCTTGAGAGCAGCTGATAATAAAAAATGGTAATTCCAACAATGAAAACTGAATAGAGATGTCTACTGGTGGATGGATCCTTGTGTTGGGATTCTAGTGCATGGCAGGAACATGACTTGTGTTGACCATCAGCGGGGGCTGTGCAGGACTCACCTCTAGCACTCTCACCAACCCCATCTGGATGGTCAAAACCCGGCTGCAGCTGGATCAGAGGTAAGTCCTACATTGGTTGTTGTTGATTTATTATTATTATTATTTTTAAAAAAGACAAGTTGTTTCTCTATTACAAACCCCCACAAACCCCACCTTCCATGTCCCAGTTTAGAAGAGAAGCGACAAGCCAAGCTGAGAATGCAAGGAATCTATCCAGAGACTTGGTGAGTACTGGGGAGGTCACGGAGGAACTCGCATGGTTGCCCTCCTCATTTATATTGGCTGGATTGATGGAACTTCATTATGATAATTTCTTGAATGATACTTCAGCCATTGAATCTTTTTATCACCTCGATGTTTCGACAAAAATCTTTTGTCATCGTCAGGAGCAAACAAAAATTAAAACTCCTGACAAGGACAAAAGATTTTTGTCGAAATGTCGAGGTAATAAAAAGATTTAATGGCCGAAGTATCTTTATTTTCAAAAAATATGAATGCCGGCCAGGCAGAGCCTCTATCTTCATAATGATTCGGTACAATTTGGATCATAGATTAATGAGGTTGAACTGGAATTGGTGTTTTTGGTGATGATTGCTGTATAGAGGTGTCTGCTCCTTGATATAAAGTTATTATAATTTATATTATTGTGTGAAATTTTGTACAAATGCCAAGATAAGAAATGGTAAAGGATTCAAAGAGACAAAGTGGTGAATCCAGATCTATCCAGGGAACTCCCACCACCTCAGTATTTCCAGTCTCAGGTTGTGAAATCTCTCTCCCAGTTGTACAGAAACAATCGTACAAGCAGCCACCATCCTTTGTAAGGTTTATATTAAGTAATATAGTTGATAAGGCACAAAATAATGTGTGACATTTCAGTAACAGCGTTGTTACCATCATTTGTATTTGGTCTTTTTAACTTTGGTTTCTAATTTATAATTCAAATTGTAATTCAGTACTTTTGTCAGATGTGTTTCTGAAGTAATATAGTTATTTACTAAATACAGTAGAACTACCTCCCTGACAATACAGTAGAACTACCTCCCTGTACAACACTTAATGGCAGAGCCAAAGTGTCCTTTAGGGAGAGGTGTCCTCTTACCTGAGAGTTACTAAATAGTAAAAATGGTAATTTTGCAAATGAAAGCTGTCCTTTGTGGAATGGTGTCTGCTAGAGGGTGATCGCTAAAGGGAGGTTCTACTGTATTAAAAATTAAACATCATAATAGATCTAGACTTGGTGTGTGCTATAATGTCTAGAGGGCACCTCTCTACAAAGGACAAGTTCCCACATTGACAAAATAACTTTTTTACTAATTAGCAACTCTTGTGTAAGAGGACAACTCTGTCTAAAGGACACTTCGGTTCTGCAACTATGTAGTTATATTGTATTAAAAAAGTTACTTTAAGTATTAGTTACGAACGGAAAAATACGTCCAGGGTAGCCTAGTGGACATGGCACCTGCCCGGTAAGCAGAAGGTTGTGGGTTCGATTCCCGCCCCTGGACACTTTTATTTTTCCGTTCGCCATTACTCTTCACATTTTCACCCTTTCATATGTCATCCAATCATATATAGACCATTACTCTTCATATATTCAACCTTTTCATACGTCATCCAAAAAGTTAGAAATAGTACATATTTCTCTTTGAAATTAATATTGATTTTCACAAAAAAAGAAACTTATGCGGGGAGGCTTTAAGTAATTCTACTGTTTTAGGATATTTTTAGTATCTGTTTCACAGGTTTATCAATGGTGGCCTAGTATAGACTCTGGACACCTGGGTATTTTGTCACCATGGGTTCTCTATATTGTACATTCCCTTTCAATTCCAAAAACATTTAGTTTTTTACTCTCATGGACAAAACTTAAGGAAGTTTTACATTTCACCATGTATATCAGGATTTAGACAATAACTCTGAAAGATATTACTGTGACATTTATTGAAGATGCACGAGATAACCAAGTGTGAACAGCCTCTGTCTCCTTAAAAATATATATAGATGACAGGCGACATCAGACATTTCCACTTTCTTAAGTTGTTTGTTGTTTTTGTTGTTGTTTCTTATCCCCTTGTGTAAAGATTACACGAATTCCATGAGTTCATGCTCCTCGAGCTGTTTTATGATGAGCAGCAGCCTCTCCCAAAGGTCCTGTTTAGTGCATCTAATGCAAGCCAAAATGTGTTCTGGAGCTGCATTTCTTAAGTTTAGTCCATGAGTCTTCAGTTTCTCAGTGGAGTGTGGACCTTGACTGCTCTCGTAGCTGCGGCCATTTACCCCGGTGTGTCTGTGTTCTGCAGCAAACACGGGGAAGTCAGGCTGGGCCAAGTAGTCAAGGACATCTACGCGGAGCGAGGTCTACGCGGCTTCTACAAGGGCATAACGGCCTCGTACTACGGTGTCTCGGAGACCATGATCCACTTTGTGATCTACGAGTCGCTAAAGGCTCGGCTGCAGAACCGACACTCCTTCAGACCACCGGAGGAGATGGGACTGAAAGATTTCTTTGAGTGCATGGTGGCCGGAGCCATCTCTAAAACCTTCGCTTCCTCCATAACCTACCCTCATGGTGAGTGTACAACACAAGGTAACACAACACTACATCGTTAATAAGGCACAATTTGGATTATAGATTATAAACACAAGGTAATAAGACCAAATCCAAATAAATAAATAGTGTGTGATGTTTCAGTAACAGCGTTGTCACCATCTTCAGACAAAAGTACTGAATGAGAAATTTTACCACAGCATGTTTTAAATAGTTACTGTTATCAAGTGTGTAAACAACTATCTTCTTCTTATCTGCTATCTTGTGTACACACTTGATAACAGTAACTATTTAAAACATGCTGTGGTAAAATTTCTCATTCAGTACTTTTGTCTGAAGATGGTAACAACGCTGTTACTGAAACATCACCCACTATTTATTTATTTGGATTTGGTCTTATTACTTTGTGTTTAACACTACATAGTGTGTGAGATCATTGGTTGGTTGGGAGTTGATACACAACAACTAATGTTTTATTTAACTCCCAACATTCCTGCTGTCACTCCTCAGTGGAATGGTTATTGTTACCATCATCAGGAGTCAGTACTTTTGTCTGATGATGGTAACAACATTGTTACCCAGGGGGGTCAGTGGAAGGATGGTCTAAACCGTTGGTTTTCAACCGCTACGACCCGGGTTCGATTCCCGCATTGGGAACTTTTTTCTGATTAAAAAAAAAACATGCTCCAATAGCCCCTGATTCTTGCAAAAGTCCAACCCCACCAGCGAGTGCAAGTAACCAAACAGGGCTCTGACACATTTGTAAGTGTAAAGTCGAACTGCTTTTCACATGTGTAGCATGTGGTGCGCTTACAGTAAAAGCAGTCGCTAACTACCCACCATGATTATCATGGCCTGTACCGTGTGTATTAGGGATAAGCAAAAAAAACAAACATTGTTACCCAAATGTCACACACTATTTATATGGATTTGGTCTTGTTACCTTGGGTTTAATGTTTCAAATTGTTCTTTATAATTACTTTGTTAGTTTATAGAGCTGAGGACAGACTTCTTGTCCTGGAGGTCAGACTGGTTGGTCTCTGTAGGAACATTGTGTTATGCCAACACGATACTATACAAGGTAATAAGACCAAATCCAAATAAATAAATAGTGTGTGATGTTTCGGTAACAGCGTTGTTACCATCTTCAGACAAAAGTGCTTAACAACGCTGTTACCAAAATGTCACACACTATTTATTTATTTGGATTTGGTCTTACTACCTTGTGTTTACAATCTATAATCCAAATTGTGCCATATCACTATACTATACAATATACCATGCCAAGTCTGGTGGATGTACTTAGGTGGGCTGAGCACATGTTTGCTCTGACCTCCCATGTGATTGGATGAAGTTTGCCAGGCCAGTGTCTACCCTCATGTTACACTACAGGCTGTAGATGGCTGGGATCTAAGAGAAGTCTCCACTGCAGACATCAGAGGACACTACGGTGATCTTCAGTGACTGATCATTTTTCTCTATCTTCCTGAAGTGCAATACATGGCGACTGTTTTCATATTTCTTGTCTGCTACATGGCGCAACGTGAAATCTCTCTCTGGTGGATAAGTCCATCCATTCCTTGATGTACCAGCTAGCCATCTGTGGAGTTTATAGCTCTCTTTAATTGCCATAGCTTCTACTGGTGTGACTTGATACTTTCCTTTCCCATGTGTTGGAGGACCTCGGGGTTGGAAATTCCCACCTAGTTTCTGTTAGGCCTCTCTTAGCTGGGGAGTTTTGTATGTAACTACAATATTTAGTCTCCTGATACATACAACAACAACATTAATGTTATAACAACTACATTAATTGGGGGGGTCGGTGGAAGGCTGGTTAAACCATTTGGTTTTCGACCACTACGACCCGGGTTCGATTCCCACATTGGACACTTTTTTCTGTTTAAAAAAAAAATGCTCTAATGGCCCCCGATTCTTGCAAAAGTCCAACCCCACCAGCAAGTGCAAGTAACCAAATGGGGCTCTGGCACATTTGTAAGTGCAAAGTCGAACTGCTTTTCACATGTGTAGACATGTGGTGCGCTTACAGTAAAAGCAGTCGCTAACTACCCACCATGATTATCATGACCTGTACCACGTGTACTAGGGATAAGCAAAAAAAAAAAACATTAATGTTAATCACTCCAAATTGAAATTGTGTATGTATTCATTTGTGTTTATATACTGGGGGTTTCTTTTAAATGTTGCCAATAATTTGCCCAGTTCTTCAGTACTGGTTTCTTCAAGTTATTTGAAATATCACTCACAGCTTTATCAAATTTTAAATACAGTAGAACTACCTCCCTGTAAAGGACACCTAATTACAGAGCCAAAGTGTCCTCTTACCGGAGAGTTATTAAATAGTAAAAATGATAATTTTGCAAATAGAAACTGACCTTTATAGAGAGGTGTCCTCTAGCACGAGAGTCCTCGAATGGAGGTTCTACTGTATTGGTGATGGAAAATGTCCTTTATAGAGGTGTCCTCTCATGGAGGTTGTTCCACTGTATTGGTGATGGAAACTGTCTTTTGTAGAAAGGTGTCCTCTAGCACGAGTGTCCTCTCATGGAGGTTGTTGTACTGTATTGGTGATGGAAACTGTCCTTTATAGAGGTGTCCCCAGCACGAGTGTCCTCTCATGGAGGTTGTTGTACTGTAAGCCAGGGAGATGATACAAGTGGTGTGAGCAGAGGTTGCCAGGACCCGGCTACGCCAGTCCGGAGACAAGTACCGCTCCTTCTTCCAGACCTTGGCGCTAGTGTTCCGGGAGGAAGGTTACCACGGCCTGTACCGCGGGCTGGGCACGCAGCTGGTGCGCCAGATCCCCAACACGGCCATCATGATGGCGACATACGAGGCCGTGGTGTACATGCTCAACGGGGGCTCGCACCGCGCAGACACCGACTGATCACCTCTCTAGTCTGTAGATAGTTCTGTTTAATTCTAGACCAAACACAAGCTGTAAATAATACATTTTTTTAAAATCTTGTAAATTAATTTAGGAGTAAACAAAAATATTTTTTTTTTATCTTAAAAAAAAAAATTTTTGTTTTAATTTTTGTTGCCTTCCAAAAGCCCACACATTTGTTACACCACGACCTCCGTTGTTTGAGGAGCCAAATATTTTTATTCAATGAAATTTTGTTAGCAGATTTTGTGATACTACAAGAGTTGTAAATAAAATGTTACATTATAAAACTTTTGTTAGTTCCTTCTTTACACAATACACAGTTGCATATGTTGACATCGTGCAAATATGTCAACAGTATGCAAATATATGTCAACACCAAAAATAATAGAATTCTAATAAAAACACTAGTTGGTCTTATAACTTATTGAAATTTTAATTGGCCTGTACTACATGTACTAGGGATAATAATTTAACAAAAAAAAAACTAGACTAGAAATATCCCAATAAACTGGCCAGTTATGCAACAATACTTTTCCCTTATGCCATGGACTATGGTGATATTGATGGCTGGTTTGAGACAAGTCTTCTGAAGAAATTGTGGAGAAATGGAAGAAAAAAGCTATTTAATTTATACACCATGGCATAGGGGAATTAATTGTTGCATAACTGGCCAGTTTATTGGGATATTTCTAGTCTAGCTTTTTTTTTGTTAAATTATTATCCCTAGTACAGGCCAATGTTCTATATTTCTCAGAAAACCATCTTCTTCTTATCTGCTATCTTGTTTACACACTAGATAACAGTAACTATTTAAACCATGCTGTGGTAAAATTTCTCATTCAGTACTTTTGTCTGAAGATGGTAACAACGCTGTTACCGAAACGTCACAAACTATTTATTTATTTGAATTTGATCTTATTACCTTGTGTTTATAATCTATAATCCAAATTGTGCTTTATCACTTGGAAGACAATACTTTAATATTGATTTCAGGGTATAAAATGTCACAAAATTTTTATATTAAGAAAAAGGAATTTCCTGATTGTACATTGGTTGCTGATGGCTTGCACTATCTTTCAAAAAAAAAAATTCACTAATATTTGATTTGTTGATATTTATTCCGACAGATGGCACAAGCCATCAGCAACTTTTAGATGTACAATCAGGAAATTCCTTTTTTTTTTTAATTTATCCACCTGATCCCAGTACACTTTTGTATTGTTTTTACAATTTTAAAGTAAGCTTTGTTTTATAGTGTAATATGATAGAATTGTTTTTAAAATGAATTTATATCCTTGAAGCTTTTCCTAAGCCAAAGAATCTATAAGTGCTTGCCACATTGTAGCACAGTGAGATCCCTCTAACAGCCCTGGGATATAACAAACCTTATACAGTCGAACTTGGATAATTCGAACCCCAAGGGACCATAAAAAAATTTGAATTATCCAAAAATTCGAATTAAAGATGTTAAATTATTTATATAGGAAATTCTAGGGACCAAGATAAATATTCGAATTAAAGAGGTTTTCGAATTAAAGAAGTTCGAATTATCCAAGTTCGACTGTATAACATTTTTTTTTTTGCTTATCCCTAGTACACGTGGTACAGGCCATGATAATCATGGTGGGTAGTTAGCGACTGCTTTTTTTACTGTAAGCGCACCACATGTCTACACATGTGAAAGCAGTTCGACTTTGCACTTACAAATGTGCCAGATCCCCGTTTGGTTACTTGCACTCGCTGGTGGGGTTGGACTTTTGCAAGAATCAGGGGGCCATTGGAGCTTTTTTTTTTTTTAAACAGAAAAAGGTGTCCAATGCGGGAATCGAACCCCGGTCGTAGTGGTCGAAAACCAAACGGTTTAACCAGCCTTCCACCGACCCCCCTTATATAACATGTTATAAGCCATCGCTTTTTGACAGCCATGACCCAGAGTTCGAATCCCACATTGGGCACTTTTTTTCTGAAGAGAAATTACTTCAATGGCCTTTTAATTCTTGCTAAAGTCCAACCCCACCAGTGAGTACAAGTAACAAAATGGGGCTCTGACACATTTCTAAGTGCAAAAGTCAAACTGCTTTCTACATGTATTCAGACATGTGATGCACTTACAGTAAAAGTAGGTACTGACAACACACCATGATTATCATGGCTTGTACCACGTGTGCTTTGAACCATCACCACCCTAAATTTAGCAACCTACAACAACTCCCAACCACATCATTGACTGTATTGACTCATCCATTGATGAACTCTACTCATCAAGCAGACACCATCAACAAGCTTGATACCCTGTTGCTGTTTCTTATCCTCTTGTGTGCTGCACCCCATTCCATGAACTCATGGAATTTGTGTAATCTTTACACAAGGGGATAAGAAACAACAACACAAATTCCATGAGTTCATGTTACTCTAGCTGCCTGACACCCTGATATGATTGAGTGGAGATAAGCAAATATTTCCAGGCATCAAGCGGAACATTCAGTAGACCAGGAATACACAAGAACATGTGCACTGGAGGCCTGATGTTTTACTCCATGTTGATACAAGGAATTATTTTTATCCCTAGTACACATGGTACAGGCCATGATAATCATGGTGGGTAGTTAGCGACTGCTTTTACTGTAAGCTCACCACATGTCTACACATGTGAAAAGCAATTCGACTTTGCACTTGCAAATGTGCCAGAGCCCCGTTTGGTTACTTGAACTCGCTGGTGGGGTTGGATTATTGAATTATGAACTCAAGACAATTCCATTGAGGAAATTGATTTTTATTTGGTGTAAAAGAGAACTTGAGCATCCTCATTCCAGACATTTGTCAAATTGCCATCAATGTCTGATTCCTGCGAGCATGTTCCGTAGGAGAGCAGTTGAGGCCGGATTGGAGAAGGTAATATCAACTGAAGATTCTGTGGGAGATTGGGACAAGATGGGAGAGGAACACTTGAAACTTTCTGTCAAACTGGAAATTATCTTGAGGAGGGAAGTGGCATTAGGGTCTTGAGCTTCAGCTAAAGCAAATATATTTGTCTTCTTTGCAATTTTTCCTGAAAATGGAATTTCGAAGGTTGTAAGTGACATGGCTTTGGAGGAGATACTGGTCAGTGATAGAGTGGAACAAGAGCCGAATGTGAGGAAGTTGGGTCCCTTAGCAGAGACAAGTTTCTGGAAGATGTTTGGAGAAGACTGTCGTGGCAAAATGGCTGCCGTGGAGTGTAGCTCGGAGGTCTTCTGCAACCTGGTGGAACGATATTTGATTACAGGTCTTAAACACTTGACATCAATAGGCTGGCAGACCCATTGTGGATAGGGTGACGACGTACATTTCTTCACTGGATTCTTATTTTCAGATTTGCATTTTCCAGATTGTGTGTCGCCGTGGACAATAGTGGATTGAGATGTATCCTTAGAGTCAATAATATCTTGTAATTTCGACATGGTGCAGCAAACCTTTTCTTTTGGAGGAGGACAACTACAAACATTTTGAAGAACATCATTGAAGCTATTTCTGGAAAATTTCGGCAAAGACAAATTGCTTAGTTCATCACACAGCAAATTAGACTTTGAGGAGGATGTTACATTGACAGAAGATTTAAACAATTTATTCATTAACGAATTGGAATCCTCTGATAGATTTGTTAAAAATGTTGATGATAAATCATCATAAGTTATCTGTGACAGCTGTTGTGACTTGGGCTTGGAAGAAAAAGAAGATAATGAGGAAAATGCAATTTCATCTTTTTTGGTGTCAGTCAGAAATTCTTCCTCCGACTTGAGCAACTGTAAGGTTTCTAGAAGGAATGTGCTATCATTTGAGATAGTCAGATAGGAAATGGAAAGTTTACTTTTGGAGGAACCTGATTCTAATTGGATGTTTTCAACTTGTACAAAACATTCGTCTTCAGAACTTTTAGACTTCATGTTGAAGCTGGCTGAGGATGTCGGGAGGGAGTTGAGATGTAAGGGCAATGAGCCGTTGGAGGCCTCACATTGGGGCAATTTGATAGAATCTATTTCGTTGAAAGGTTCATAATTCGATAGAGCGTTTAAGACAGAAGATTTTTCCATTAGATTAATTGCGTATACTGAACCTAAATCTAAAAATAATATTTGAATATGTTTCAGAAAAAATAAGATCCCAATTTTCAGGAAATTATTATTTTTGAAATTAAATCCTCATTTCTGGGCGAAAAATATATTTAAATGGCTGATGGGTCGGATTCATTATCGCTGTTATCTGAAACAAATAGATGAGAATGAGTCAATTAACAAACCAATTATCTGTAAATTAGAAACTTGTTGATAAGTAAAAACTAAATCAATTTTAAAGATAAACCAAGCAATAGTCCTCTATATCAACATACTAGAACAATACCAAAGACTTGTATTGGAAACCTTGGTTTCCCATAAACATAAAACCATAAACCGGACAATCTGCCCATTACTGAAATATCCCAGTTTGAAAACCCTCGCCTAGATAATTATTTTCCTAATTTGGTACACTCCTATAATTGTAATTATTTTTCCTTTGCTTGCAAACATTATCCTTTTTTGCATATAATTCTTTGTTTACACTCATTGGCAAAACTTGAGAAATTTGTCTTTTAGCATGTATAGTGGGATTCAGACAATAACTCTGAAAGATATTACAGTGACCATTATGAAGACATGAGATAACCAAGTGTGAACAAAATTGCCTCTGTCTTCCTAAAAATAAAAAAAAAATAGAAGACAAAAGACTTTCCACTTCCTGAAGTTTTGTCCATAAGTGTAGATGGGGAATTTTCCAGGACAATATCGATCTGCAATTGATCATTAAAATATTAGTTACATAATTTGGGAGAGAATTGAGAGTAATTAAGAGAATTGAGAGTAATTAAGAGAAGTGAAAGTAAGTGTGCAATTCCCACACCGTCGCATACAACTTTCGGCCAACTGAGGAAGTTTAATTCAGCAAGAATTCGTAACCTTGGAAGCAATAAAAAAAAAAAAACATTATACCTTTAATTTATAACGGTAAAAATAAATAGAGTGTTTATGAATATATTAAAAAGTTATATAAATAAAATATCTAATAATAAAATTAAAATAAAATGTGAATATATATTTATCATAGACAAACATATTGCTATTCAGGTCAATAATTATCTTCCATTGCGGAATTTACCAAAACTTGTGGTGTCACCAGAGAACTCACGCACTAGATGGAGGCATTGTCTTTGACGGCATCAAAGTCGTTAACAATCTCTAGAGATGTCAGCTCCAAGGGAAGTTTGAACTTTGATGCATTAAGCAAGCTCGGCAGAGCTGACTGCTACAGGGCGCGTCCCTAGGTGGCGGATAGGGGAACGACCTTCAGATATGAAGGTCAGCTGTGAAACAAGCAGAATAACTCTGACGGATAAGCAGTCGCGGACCAACAGCAGCATTTTTCGAAAGAGGAGAAAGACTTCTTTAAAAATCCTGAGTTCAACTGACCCAGTTGATAGACCTCAGCAAGGGTTCTTCTCTAGGGATACGGAGGAGCTGCGTCTGTACTCATGTTAGGGTCGGCAGCAAAGGCTTCCATGTTAGGAATGGCCTCAAATTACAGGCAACTTTCACCACAGTGTGCCTGGATCATGGTTCCATGATTAACAAAAGCGACACCCCTACACCCCATCGGGGATAAGAAACAGCGAGTTGTACAAGATCAACAACATATTCACCAAGAGATCATCTAGATTCTCTACAGAAAGTTTGAATACTCTTCTGCCATCGCATTAAACACTAAAATTATGACCAAGTACATATGTACTCATCGACAAAACTTAAAGAATTGGAAAGTCTGATGCGCCGGTCGTTGGTGTTTTTTTTTTTTTTTTGAGACAGAGGCAATTTTGTTCAAACTTGATTATCTCGAATGTCTTCAATAAAATTCACTGTTATACCTTCCAGAGTTATTGTCTGAATCCCGATATACATGCTAAAAGGTACAACTTCCTTAAGTATCGTCACTTTATATATAGATACATTAGACTATATACATCCACTGGAAGGGTTCCCCACTGATGAGCCAGGCCCTCCCCATATTTGATTATTGAAGTGATGATGTGTGGTTGTAGGGAATTATTTATTTTCATAAATAAACATATATACGGCGTAAGTTGTCTATATATTTGAATATTTGGATATGCAGTAATATTCTTTCAGATATTCTCTCAGAGCAGAGAAATATTTAAATTGACTAATGCCGATTCTCTCATTTGTTCTTCAGAAATATGCGAATTACCTCGAATTACTTCATGCTTTTTATAGTATTGATGATTTTAAATATGTTTTTAATAAGCATGCTATTTATTAGCATTTTATTTTTGAAAAATTGTTTCTCTATGCCATTTTTATAGAGATTTATATTTATCCATCAGCCATTGTTGATTGTTCCTATCACAGAAAAATGTCGCAGCAATGTCATTACTAAACGGTGACTTGCAACACTGCTCCAGCGTGGTGGGATTCTACTGGAAGGAAGGGGTGAGGTTGGGACTCGGCCATTTCTCACAGGTAGAGCTGGCAACGCATCTTCTTCTTGATACCCGGGTGGCTCTCAAGGTGGTGGACACTTCAAGGATCAGACCGCGACACCTGAAGGAGAATTATATCAAAGAAGGACGCGTGCATCTAGCTCTTCGCCATCCGCGCATCATCGCCCTCTTCGAGGCGTTCTGGCAGGGAGATCTGTACTGCCTCGTCCTGGAGTACCTTCCTGATGGCGACCTCCGCAAGTATCTCAACTCCCAGCCTTCCAAACGTATCACGGAATGCGCGGCTCGTCACATCATGCAAGATTTGGTGTCTGCTCTGATTTATCTTCATGGGAAAGGGATCATCCATAGAAATATTTCACTTAGAAATATCATGTTAGATAGGGACAAGCAAGCTAAGCTGATTGACTTTGGTCTTTGCACTTTCTCGGACTCAAGCCGCAAAGATTTTTCGCAGAAACGAAACTACGAACTGGAATTTTCTGCTCCAGAACTTATCTGCTCTGAGCATTACAACAGTTCAGTTGATCTGTGGAGTTTGGGGATTGTTCTGTACGCGATGGTGCTAGGAAAATTGCCGTTCCAACTGAACCCTGCTCCAAATGACAGCGATTCCATAAAGAACCATCGGTTTTACCTGTTGGCAGCTCACGGGCTGAGTCCGGGTCACAAGGAACAACTCGATGTTCTAACTCCCAGATGTAAGCAGCTCATTGAGCAACTTCTAGAACCCCGTCCCTCGCACCGCATTTCCCTTCATAGCTTGAAACATCATTTCTGGATCGCTTGTAACTTCACTGGCTGGAACGAGCGAATCAAGAAACTTTGTCCAACTAGGGACAACCACAAGCTGTTTGCAATCAAGAGAATCTCGGATATCGTTGGAATCTCGGTGGGCGAGGTGCTGACCTATCTGACGTCCTCTCAGCAGGACCACATCATGACGATGTACAAGCTGCTGCTGACCGGGCTGGGCGACTCCACCCTCCACGGCTCTCTCTCAGACCTCTCCTTCCTCTCTCCCTCTGGCAAACCCGAACTCTCAGTCGAAGACTGGCACCACATCCTGAAATTGAAAGAAGCCAAAATTAACGTTAATTATCAAAATCTCATTTTGACGAAAGTAATCAAGCAGTTTGCGAACTTGGCTAAAAGACAAAATCCGAAATATCAAGAAATTAAAGTCGAGAGTAATTGCTCAGAGCCAGATTCTGATAATGATATTGAAGATAACAAAAATGTTTTGATAACAGAGAGTGGTGAAGTTAATTTAAAATGGGTTGAAAGTTTCACGTGTTCAGAAGATGAATGTATAACCAATTTCTATGGGGTAGTGACAAATAATGATCCAGCTGGTATTGTTTGGAGCAGAGACAAACTGGTTGAGAAACACTCAGCCTACAAGAATGTCAAAATAACAAAAATTAAGGTCGTTTCAAAATCTCGATTTGAAAAAAGTAACTGCTGTCAAGCAGAAGGAGATTTTTCAGTCGCAGAGAATGACATTAAAGATGATGATTCAATTAGTTCTGAAGGAAAGAGCATCACATGTCGAAAAAAATCATCCAAGTCCAACAATCTGGCATGCTACAGCGATGAGCTTTTAGATTATTTCATGAAAGAAAATTTGGCAACAGAAGATCAACCCCAGAGCTATGCTGTGAATACATTTTCAGCGCCAAAAATCAATCAAGATTTGTCTAAATCGAATTATTCAGAAGTTATTTCAAAGCAAAGTTACGAAAGTTCTACACCAAATCTCTCTTCAGAGGACAGTTCCAATGGAAAGGAAATTATGTCAACCCCCTTGACAAAATGTCGTCCTGGCTCGAAGTGCCCATCTTCATTTTCAATAGAACCGAGTAGGTGCTATATTTTCCATAATTAATTCAATATATATTGCTTGGTAGAATTATCGGAATTCTGACAAGGCAACATACAATGCTAGCTATCATTTATATTTTAAAATAGTTAAGGCCAGAAGAGTGCATGAGAACGCGAAACAATGTGAAAAATAGTACAAATGTGCATTTTTACTGGGATAAGGTGGATAAATGAAAAAAATTGCTGATGGCTTGCGCCATCTTCTGGCCTTAACTACCTGTTTCATGATTTTTCAGAGGACCTGAATGACCATATTTTGGTCGTTGAGGTACAGCTTGCACCACGCTGATGAGGGCCAACAGCCCGAAACGTGTATGTGGTTAACTTTTCTTGATTAATCAAGACTGGGTATTTGGCCAATTCTAGAATAATTAAAAATTAACGAGAATAGTTGATATTTATTCTGATAGATTATCCCGATTATTCCATCAGCGACTTTCAGTTGCACGATAGAGAGATGTCTTTTTCTGTATTTATCCACCTTATCCCAGTACCACACACATTATATTATGTTTTATTTATTTGACATGTTATATATATTACTAGACGGGTGACCCGGGCTTCGCCGTCCCCTTCGTCTTCCCGTATTTTTTCACCTATGTATGGAAATTTTGGTTTGAATTAGTGAACTATTGCGAATTTGTATACCGGACATACAAACAAACAAACAAACATACAAACATTGATTTTTATATACATAGATATATGTGAAAAAAAATAAAATTATATATAAAGGATCAGGTGTTGATACTAAAATAAAAATAAAAGTCATATACTGGCCAGGTTCACATTTTGTTTAGTTTATTTTTGACCCACTAGATGGCGCTCTGCCATCTAGAAATGCTCATGTGAGCCTGGTCAGAATAAGCCTTTTTTGATTTTAATATTATATATGTATTTTTATGGTCACAAGTATGCATGGTTAACAGATGATGTTATGATGTGCAGGTGGCTCCCTATTGGTGGAGAGTAATTTTGTGAGGCTGAACTCTGCTCCACCTAAATTGTCCTCCCAAGTCTCCCATAAAAACAATACAGATACATCAATTGAAAAATTATCTACGAATTTGCAGATACAGATTTATGTCCCTGAAAATGATTTGAAATATGAGCGTTTACCTTTTCCTCAGCAATGGCAAGGTGATATACAAAATTCTTCCCACGATCCCACAATGATATTGACATCTCCCAGACCGACTGAATTTCAAACAAATTACGGAAAGTATCTTCAAAGAAGGTGCAAGACTGCACGAAACTATTCAAAAAAGTCTTCATACATTATTCCTACAAATGTAAAGCCCTACGAAAGCCTTCCTACTATTAAAAAGTATCCAAAATACTTAGAAAAATGTTATGAGGAATTAGAGAAATTCAATCCCAAACAGTCATACAAATTTGTTAATAATGAATTGAGCAAGTCTACCAGATTGTTGAAAAGAAAGAAAATAATTTCTAGCAAATCCTTCTGCAAAAATCCATCATCACTTCCAATCCTCTCTCATTCTCAGACTCCAAAAAAGAAATATTCAGGCGATGGATCAAGAAGTGCTGTGAAAAAATCTATCCCAATAAGTAAATTTCAAAAACTTCCAGCCTTTACATAAATAATTTTAAACTAAAATATCCTTTCAATTTTTTAAAGATGGAAGCAATAAAATTATATATTTTTTAAATGAGCAAAATTAGTTTTCATGTTATATGTATATTTATTTTGTTTAAGATTTAAACATTTATTTATTTATTTTTATTGAATACTAGCGGACGGTTTCGCCGGGTTTTACCCTAGTAAAGGTTTGTCTAACGAATCTCTCGATAAAGTGAACATTTTTCCGGTCCCTTTAAAAATACTCGATAAGTTGAATAAAATCAATATTAATTGGTTCCCTCGGTAATTGGAAGTTAAAGGAATAGTATCTTTCCTTGGAATTGTATCATTATTCTTGTCTCAAATAAATTGCCGTGTCATCCTGAAATTTGTCTTTCCTAATTTTCTACATTACAAAATCATTGTATCATCATGATAATATTTAGAGCAGATTGTTGAATTATAACAGATAAACTAGAATATTTATCTTGATTATTTTTAGGCGAAAAGTTATTTCAAAAATTTTATTTGCTAGAAACCTTCTCAGTACTATACTAAATAACTTCCGAAAGTTTCATGGTGTTCCAATGAGTGGTTTGGTCAGGCATAAAGGACAGACACACATACATTCTTTTTTATATATATATACTAGCGGATGTACCCAGCTGGCTTCGCCCGGGGTACCGAGTAAAGGTTTGTCTAACGAACATTTGTTAAAACAATTCTCTATAAACTTATAAAAAAAAAAGATATATTTTGATAATTTGAAACTAGTAAATTCGAATCTCTCGATAAAGTGAACATTTTTTCCCGGTCCCTGTGTGCCATGTGTTGGGACACCTAGTGACCATAATATGCCAAAGTAACCCAGAACCCCACCTAACCTAACCATATCCCACCTTTGTCCATATAAGCCACAAACCTCTGGTGATTGCGAGGTGTCGAGATGGAGCCTGAAGCCACCTTTAGCCTTGGCAGCACTGAGCCAGAGACTGAGATCCCCTTCCTGTGGTCAAGCCACCTGACCTGTGGTGGATGACCTGGCCCCACCAACACCAAGCTAGTCTGAGATGGACTCAGACACCCCTTCCTGGTGGTCAAGTCACCTGACCTGTGGTGGATGACCTGGCCCCACCAACATCAAGCTAGTCTGAGATGGACTCAGACACCCCTTCCTGATGGTCGAGCCACATGTCCCTTGGTGGCTGACTTGACCACAAGCCAGTCCAAGATGGACTCAGACACCCCTTCCCTGTAGTCAAGCCACCGACCTATGGTGCTTGACCTGACTCCACCATCTTCATGCAGAACACCAGCTCCACCACGAGCCCTGAACCTTTCCCAAGCTGACCCCAAGATGCCCAGAATCAACAATAATAATTATATTTTTAAAATTATTTTTAATTCAATATTTTTGTATTTTTTATTTTTTTTTGTGAATATTTCTTTAATAATTTTATATTTAATTTATTTTTATCATTTTTTTAAGATGCCTTTTTTAATTTTTTATTTTCATAGAGAAAGAGGGATGATAGCCTTGGGGGGTGGGTCCAGCAACACTGGGGCAAGGAAGGCGGGATATTTACATCCTTGGAGATATTTACATTTTTGATATTGGCATTCGGATATTTACTTTTTTTTTTCTTAACAAAAATTTGATTTTTTTTTTCTGAGAAGCAAAAAAGACTTGGAGTTGCGGAGGGCGGAGGCCGCTGGCTGCGGCCTTAGCAGCCCCCTTTTCCGAATCGTGGACCTGGGTGGCTAGATGTCGAGGTAGGTTGGGGATAATCTGGGACTTTGGCATAATAGGCCTTTTGTATAAAGTTTAAAACTCCTCCCTTTTAACTTTATTTACAGTTTTTTTTTAATAAATATATTTTAAATCTTATATATATGTGTGTGATTCCATTAATTAATTTTTCTTTGTTTAAAAAAAATATACCTGATGTACATTGTAAGATTATTTTTATTGGTCTAAATAAAAATTTGTTTAGCCAAAAAATGATTGGTTAATTTCCCCTTCAACATTAACTGCTAGTCGCACAGCTTTAGGTCTCTACATGTGCCATAGATGAATAAATTTGTGGTCTGGTTTTCTGAAGCCACTGGCGCCCTAATATTTGGACATGTAGATGATGATCTTTATTTCGGCGCTATCGTCCCGAAATCCATGAGCCTCTTTTATTCTCAGGGAGTTCACGTAAAGTTTACATCCTGCTATAAAAAAAGTACAATCTGTATGTATCCTGCGCGCACTGGGGTTAAAAAAAGAAGAGACATAGGCAACTATGGATTTGATTAATACTACAATATATATTTATTTATCTCTTTTGACCAAAAAAAGAAAAACACAAAGATAAGAAATAAAATAAATAAATATGCAATGAGGATAGGTTGTGAGAAATTTTACATGAATATACCTATTAAAATCATTATAAAAAAATACTTAACTTTGTGCTTCTGTTGGAAGGCTGGAAATCCCTCCCCAAAATCTTGTAGAACTACATTTTTTAACGAGCTTCCCTATACTATCTTATCTCTAAGACCGCCCTCACCAAAAACTTACTCGTGACTAACTCTCTTCTCCCCAGGGTGACCGAAAAAAAAATTAAAAAAATAAATCTTTATCTGGTCACCCTCTGTAAAAAAAAAGAAATTTTAAAAATAAAAAATAAAAAACTATAATAAAAATTATTATTCGAAATATTAATTTTAAAATATTAAAAAAAAAGGAAAACCCAAAATAGCTGCTTATTTAAATAAAAAGAAAATTTATTGTAGTACTATAAGTTATTTACAAAAACTAGAAATAAAAAAAAGGAGGTTTATTTTTTATTTATGCTTATGAGGTGATACAGCAACATCTTTACAATTAGAGAGGAGACAAAATGAACCAAATCTAGAAAAAAGAAGTGAGGACATATCGGTCATTAAAGTCTGAGAGGCAAGGCCTTCAGCCAGTTCAGGGCTTCCGGGGTGACAGAGTGGAGATTGGAGATTCCTCCATTGAATTTGTACAGCGGGCAGTCGTCTAGTATATGGGACATTGATTGTGGGACGTTGCAGGCACAATTTGGATCTTTGGTGTAGCCCCATAACTTCATCAGCTCTGCACACCTTCCCTGTCCTGTCCTAAAGCGGTTTAGAAGCACCCATTCTCGTCGAGGGAGGGAAATTACAAAGAAGTTTTTTTTACAAAGAAGCATGCTCGAAGTCCTTTTCTTGGAGTCCTCTTTGTGGAGGCCCCAGAAGTGGCCTCGACATAGAGATCAGGAAATAGTTAGTAAAAGCATAAAAACCTCCCGATTTTAACAATGGTGCCCAAAGCGGGGCTTCTTCTATTATATTAAAAACTTATAAAATCTCACGATTTTAACACATGTCATCCTGAATTTTGTCTTTCCTAATTTTCTACATTACAAAATCATCGGTTTATCTAGTGAACATTTTTTCCCGGTCCCTCGAAAAATACACTCGATAAGTTGAATAAAATCAATATTAATTGGTTCCCTCGGTAATTGGAAGTTAAAGGAATAGTATCTTCGCCTTGGAATTGTATCATTATTCTTGTCTCAAATAAATTGCCGTGTCATCCTGAGATAATCTTACTTTTGATAAATAATCTTTAAGATAATAAACTTAGTGATAATAAAACTTATAGATAAAAAACTTGTTATCATCGTCGCAATGGTGGCGCTGCTTGCGAGTTAAATCTACAAATCTGCAAATAACTCTAAGGATATTCAAGATATTCAAGAAATTATTTTTCAAAAACCTTCCCGGGAATATACTTAATAATATCCCAAAATTTCACGGCGATTGGATGTATGGTTTTTGAATCTATAGAGGACAGACAGACATTCAATTTTTTTTTATATATATAGATAGATAATTTTTTTATGATTTGTGTGATTTTTTTCACTCCATATCACTCATTAGCGAACAATACTTTCATCCTAGGTTACAGCATTCTGTTGAAGTATATATTTAAATTTCATTTAAAATGTTTTATTTGAGAGCTAAATAATCACTTGGTAAAATCTGGTGACATTTATAGATCAATCATTACTTTATACAATGCCACCATGGACAAATTTATAAAATGGTGCCTGAAAATAGAAAATTCTCCAAAACAACATGTTAATAAGCACATAATCTTTGAAAGACTACCAAATGCGAACGCCATCGATTCAGCAGAAAGATATCAATGGAAAACTGATATTTGATTGTTTTTAGCTTGCAACCTCAAAAAGGTTTTATATAGAAACATTGTTTTTTTTATATCTTTGAGGTAATAAATAATCTAATACTTCGGCAATGATCAATCAAGCCTCAACTATTAAGAAATTCCAGTTGAAATTCTCATCACCACAGAATACATTTTAAATTAGTTTATTTCAGATATTCACTTATTCTCTAAAATACAGTTATTATATGTGATTGTTATTCAATGAAATTTAATAACCCTTGTAAGATATAAATAATCCACGTTCCTGGAAAATTTAATTTCCTAATGTGGGTGTCTTACAATATACAATAAATAAATACTCTTATTAATGATTTTAACATCACTCATAATAGGCAAATAGAATTATTAGCTCAATGCTCGAAAAAAAATTGTATTTGAGTTTTCAATTTTAAAAATTAATTAAATTTTTATGAGTTTTATATAAAATATTTTTTTATTAAATTATATAAATTATAACCGAACAAAAAAACTGAATATTCTGTCACAAAAGCTAGTTGCGGTTTCTTTTTTGAAAAGGAGTTAAACTTTAGAAAGAATTGTTTATGTTTTTAAAAAGCGTGTACTTGTTTATTTAAATAAAAACTATTCATTATCATAATTTTTAGCAATAAACATTTAAAAATTCAGTGACATCAATTTTATTATAGGTATATTTAATATATTTCTCGATTTCTCATTTTATTTCAAAAACAAATAAAACCAAATAATAGCACTAATATCTCTTTTTTGGACTTACTAGTTAACTCACAAGGGGAATTTAATTTTAAAAACAAATATTAACGGATAACTTAGCTCTTTTAATATATTTTCTTTGCATTTATAAAATTAGTATTAACCCTTAACTGGACGGGTTGGGTAGATTCTGCCCATGCATAAATTTGATATAGGAAAAAAATATATTTTTCGTTTACCTAGAGATACCAGCTTTCATGTATTCTAATTTTACAGTGATACAAACATTTTCCATCCAACGTTTATAAATTTCAGTTTTGGGAGGGGGGTTAAATTTGCATGTGTGGGCGGATTCCGCCCAGCCCGTCCAGAAGCATGAGAATTTTTCGTGTCAGTGTTAGCTCGTGGCTCATACTTGAGTCTCTATCTTCCGCTATTTTAGCTTCCTTTTTTTTTTTTATAAAATAACACTTATTTCTTTGGATAAGTAGAATTATCAATCAAGTCAACAGAGAGAACTATCCCTGCCAACCCAAAATATATATGTTTTAGAGATTAGTCGGCCACACTTTGGAAGAAATATTCCAGCAGACAATTGGTTCACTTCAGTAGAATTAGTTGATAAGTTGAAAGAACATGGCCTTACATATATAGGAACGATGAGAAAGAACAAACCTTAGATTCACCACAATTTCAACCGCACCCTAATAGAGAATCAGGGACCTCTATTTTTGGTTTCTCTGGAACAACCACTTTAGTCTCCTATGTTCCAAAAAAAAAAAAAAAGAAGTAAAGAAAATCGGTAATCAGATTGATAAAAAAGGGTAAAAAGGAAAGGAGTCCTATTATTGTTGATCTTGGGAGAGCATTGACTGATGAACACCTGGCCACACGTAATCTCAATTCTCTCCCACTGCAATTACAGACAACAATTCAAGAAGAATGATGGTTCAAGTTAACCAAGTGAATCTACGATGCCACAACAATCTGATACTCCAAAAAAAAAGTGCTACAAATGTCCATCAAAAGCGCAGTAAAAATAAAAACCCTTTGCTCTGTATGTCAACTAAGCGTTTGCAATAACATTTCTTAAGAATTTGTGAAAACTGTAAATAGATTATATTCAGAATTTTTAAAAGTCAAAATCTGTATATTAACTATATATTAATTAAATATATATTTTAAAATATTGATTTCAATCAATATTTAGCGCTTATTTCATAAAGTTACATAGGTGGGTTGAATCTACCCAACCCGTCCAGTTACGTAAGTAAAATCCACCCGTCCAGTTAAGGGTTAAAATGCAGACTTATATAGAAATTGGAACACACACAACAACATTAAACAAATAAAAGATAGGAAACTAATTTCACGCCAAAATTTATTGTCTTCTTCTTCTTCTTTCTTATCTCAAAAGGCCATGATAATCATGGTGGGTAGTTAGCGACTGCTTTTTACTGTAAGCGCACCACATGTCTACACATGTGAAAGCAGTTCGACTTTGCACTTACAAATGTGCCAGAGCCCCGTTTGGTTACTTGCACTCGCTGGTGGGGTTGGACCTTTTGCAAGAATCGGGGGGCCATTGGAGCATTTTTTTTTTTTTTAACAGAAAAAAGTGTCCAATGCGGGGATCGAACCCGGGTCGTAGTGGTCGTAAACCAAACGGTTTAACCAGCCTTCCACCATTATTGTTAATGATCTAAATTAAATCAATATTTTTTGTTCAAATTTCCAACAGAACAATGTGGTATTTAAAGAAATTATTAAGACCCCCTGCCACCAATGGAGAAAAAGGAAGAGAACAATTTTATCGTATGTCACTAATAAGGGAGAATTGAGGATCAAATAATAAATTCCAATTACTTTTGGTTGCAATGACCAATGAAACCAGGAAGCCTTCCTGCCAACAATGTAATAAGCTTGTTTTGGATTGGTCGATAAAACCTCTGTGATTAGGATTCTTGTGACACCAAGCTTCACAAGAATACATTTTGATTCCTCTGAGATATTTCTCCAATATTCTACAAATAGCTGTACATGAAAAAATGAAAGAAAAAAATAAAAGATAAAAAGATCAGGTGTTGAAATCAAAATTAAAAAGGGCATATCCTGACCAGGAGCACATGTGCTTTACAGAAGGCAGAACGCCATCTGGTGGAACAGAAATCAACTAAACATTGATTTAGCCTGTTCCCTGATATTTGGCCAACCCAATTTCTGGGTTCGTGGATGGCTTTTCTTGATTTATCAAGAAATTGGGTTGGCCAAATATCAGGGAACAGGCTAAATCAATGTTTAGTTGATTTCTGTTCCACCAGATGGCGTTCTGCCTTCTGTAAAGCACATGTGCTCCTGGTCAAGATATGCCATTTTTATTTTTGATAGCTGTACATGTGTTAGGATGATCAAAAGACTGCCTTGATTCAACAGATGAATGTCGGCAAGTAATGAAATTTATCTGTATTGACTCGTCCATTGATGAGCTCTACCCATCCCCGGCAGACACCATCAAAGCTTTACAAGCTTGATACCTTAATATGATTGAGTGGAGATAACAAAGAAGCAGATGAAATTTATATTTTTACCATAGCTGTCTTCTATCTGGAACCCAATCTTACATTAAAGATGATAAGTCACAATTTGGATTATAGATCAGAAACACAAGGTAACAAGACAAAATCTAAATAAATAGTTGGCGACGTTTCTCAGTGTTGTTACAATCATCAAACAAAAGTACTGAATGAGGGAAAAAATGAGCATGTTTTATATTAAAATTCGAAACTATTATAGATGCGTACAATTCTTTTTAAAAATAAAACAATTTCTACTGCCCTTACTGCAATGAAAAAATTAAAGGAAGGGCCTGGCTCATCAGTGGTGAACCCTCCCAGCGGTTTCGCCAGTTTTATATTAAATATTTTTTTCTCATTCAGTACTTTTGTCTGATATACATTTAGTACTTTTGTCTGATGAGGGTAACAATGCTCTTACTGGAACATTACACACTTTATTTATTTAGGTTTGGTCATATTACCTCCATCATTGCCCAGGGCTATAGGATACAAGGAACACCAATTTTTGGAGCAATTCTCTTCTAATTCCAGACCATTTTATCAAATCAACCTTCCTTTGGCTACCTCTCCCTTCGAGGTGAACCCCAGAGTTGATCTTCTGCTAACATCCCTTGGATTTCTTCTCATTTTGAGAACTCCCATTAAGTTCCTCTGAAACACTAGGTAATAACACAGAGGAATGAATTCAGTACTTTTGTCGGATGATGGTAACAATGCTGTTACCGAAACGTCACACCCTATTTATTTATTTGGATTTGGTCTTATTACTTTGTGTCAAAAATTGAATTATAATAACTTAAATTGAAGAGCATATGCTAATCATGGCAGGTTTGATATCTGAGGTCAGGGATATTGGTCAACTCTCTGGAAGATAATAATCACAACAGATAGTTGATATTTTATCCAATAGATGGCAGTGAGCAACAATCAGGTCAGGAAGTGACCTTTCACCTCAACCTTACACTCAACACATTGGTTACCAGGGCTGATCCCCCCCAGTTACATTGGAGTCAGATACAAGGTCTTCTTTCTTATCTCCACTCAATCATATTAGGGTATCAAGCTTGTTCTTATTGTTCAAGATTTGGTCTTATTACATTGTGTCTATAATCCAAATTGTGCCTTATCATTTAGATTTGGTCTTATTACCTTGTGTTTATAATCCAAATTGTGCCTTATCATTGGAGTCAGATATAATACAGCTCTGTGCGCAGACAATATGGCCGCTGAGTCTCATCGCCTCTTTGTGGGCGGACTTCCCCCCGACATCACGGACCAGGAGCTCTGCGCCAGATTCTTCCGTTCCCTCAATGTCCAGGGGGTGGAGCGCAAGGACAAACCAACGGTGTCCGGGGAGCCCAAGGTGTTTGCCTTCGTGTCAGTAGGGGGCGCCCTGGAGGATGTCCAGGAATGTAAGTTCTCACAGAGTTGTCGTTGAAACTGCCCACAAACTTGTGTTTAATTAAATAGGCAAATGTTGGATCAAAATATTATTTATTCTACCAATATTTCAGAAAGTTATGAAAGACAGGTACAACGTCAAGACTTTCAAAGAGGCTGAAATGGTTTGGTTCCATTAACCTCAACGCAAGAAAGGACTTTCTCCTAAACTTCAGTATCAGTGGGAAGGACCCTACAAGATCATCAAATGATGTCATCTATTGGATTCAGAAAACTCCGATCATATGATCAATGAAAGCTGCACACCATTCTATGAGCTCGAGGACCATGGACTCATGAAATTCATGTAATCTTTGCACAAGGGGATAAGAAACAACATTCAGTTGGCAGAACGCCAACCTTTATCAAGGTATTATAACATATTTATTGTGTGTCAACAACAAACTCAGTGCCACATGTTGTTGTTGTTGACACACATTAAATATGTTATAACACCTTGATAAAGGTTGGCGTTCAGCCAACTGAAATATTGGTAAAATAAATGATATTTTGATCCAACATATGCCTTTTTAATTAAAGATTTATTTATGGATTGCTCTATTTTCTAAACAAACTTTTGATTCAAACAGTAACACAAGACACAAAGTAATAAGACCAAATTTTTGTTTTATTACCTTGTGTTTATAATCTATAATCCAAATTGTACCTTATCAGTAACACAAGAGCTATGTAAACTCCTATGGGAGTCTTCAACAAACCGTTATTGAAAACTGAGACAAATAAAAAGTAATAAAACCAAATAGATAAATAGTGTGTAACATTTTGTTAATAACACTTACCAATATGCCACACACCATTTTTTTCGGATTTGGTCTTATTACCTTAAGTTTTTAATCCAAATTACATACCTAATCAAAATTGAGAAAGAAAAATTCTAAATAAAAGAATATTTCAACAAGCCTTGGCAATGTGATACAATTTGGATTATAAGTTAGAAGGTGTCAAGATCACATCCAAATGAATAAAAAGTTTGGTAGCTGCTGTTTCGAATGTACAATCTTGTATTCATTTGGATGTGGTCTTGTTACCTTATGTTTTTTACCAACCAGTTTAATCTCCAAGGAGGGTCCCCCACTGATGAGCCATTCATCCCCCCCCCCTATTTCTACCCTTGCTATATATATATACAAGGTGTATACAATCCCCACATTCTCCGTGCTATAAGTGATAAATGATGATACAAAGGCTGATGATGATAACAATGGGGATGTTGGAACATTTTTATTGTTCTTGATCTAAATAAACAACAGGTATTGGCTTCTTGTTGAATTAGAGAGGGTAAACTCATGGACAAAACTTAAGGAAGTTGTACCTTTTACCATGTATATCAGGATTGAGACTGTTTAACCAGTTTTCAGGATTCGAACTCACGAATAGATGAACACGAAAAGAGATCATTCATGAGGAAAAAAGGTGCTTGTTATAAATGTCTTCGGCCTTCTCATTCAGCGGGGTTGAAGGTTCAAAGCTGAGATGTCGCTGCTTGTTACACTTTTAAAATATACAACGAAAACAGGAGGGAAAATTAAAGTCACAGGTCAAGCAACTCCAATCTCAGCTTTGAACCTTCAACCCCGCCGACCAAGAATAGAGGTGAGTGACTCCCTCTATAGAAATTAGATCGTTGTCACAACACAGAGTGGTGGTGAAATCACAATATAGACAATAACTCTGAAAGATATTACAGTGACCTTTATTGAATACACACAGGATAACCAAGTGTGAACAAAATTGCCTCTGTCTCCTTCAAAAAAATAGATGACCGGCGACATCAAAGACTTTCCACTTCCTTAAGTTTGTCCATGCGTGTATATAGCTGATTTGCACAAGTTTTGTCCATGCGTGTATATAGCTGATTTGCACAAGTTTTGTCCATGCGTGTATATAGCTGATTTGCACAAGTTTTGTCCATGCGTGTATATAGCTGATTTGCACAAGTTTTGTCCATGCGTGTATATAGCTGACTTGCACAAGTTTTGTCCATGCGTGTATATAGCTGATTTGCACAAGTTTTGTCCATGCGTGTATATAGCTGATTTGCACAAGTTTTGTCCATGCGTGTATATAGCTGATTTGTACAAGTTTTGTCCATGCGTGTATATAGCTGATTTGCACAAGTGTTGTCCATGCGTGTATATAGCTGACTTGCACAAGTTTTGTCCATGCGTGTATATAGCTGATTTGTACAAGTTTTGTCCATGCGTGTATATAGCTGATTTGCACAAGTTTTGTCCATGCGTGTATATAGCTGACTTGCACAAGTTTTGTCCATGCGTGTATATAGCTGATTTGCACAAGTTTTGTCCATGCGTGTATATAGCTGACTTGCACAAGTTTTGTCCATGCGTGTATATAGCTGACTTGCACAAGTTTTGTCCATGCGTGTATATAGCTGACTTGCACAAGTGTTGTCCATGCGTGTATATAGCTGACTTGCACAAGTTTTGTCCATGCGTGTATATAGCTGACTTGCACAAGTTTTGTCCATGCGTGTATATAGCTGACTTGCACAAGTTTTGTCCATGCGTGTATATAGCTGATTTGCACAAGTTTTGTCCATGCGTGTATATAGCTGACTTGCACAAGTGTTGTCCATGCGTGTATATAGCTGATTTGCACAAGTTTTGTCCATGCGTGTATATAGCTGACTTGCACAAGTGTTGTCCATGCGTGTATATAGCTGACTTGCACAAGTTTTGTCCATGCGTGTATATAGCTGACTTGCACAAGTTTTGTCCATGCGTGTATATAGCTGATTTGCACAAGTTTTGTCCATGCGTGTATATAGCTGATTTGCACAAGTTTTGTCCATGCGTGTATATAGCTGATTTGCACAAGTTTTGTCCATGCGTGTATATAGCTGATTTGCACAAGTTTTGTCCATGCGTGTATATAGCTGATTTGCACAAGTTTTGTCCATGCGTGTATATAGCTGATTTGCACAAGTTTTGTCCATGCGTGTATATAGCTGATTTGCACAAGTTTTGTCCATGCGTGTATATAGCTGATTTGCACAAGTTTTGTCCATGCGTGTATATAGCTGATTTGCACAAGTTTTGTCCATGCGTGTATATAGCTGATTTGCACAAGTTTTGTCCATGCGTGTATATAGCTGACTTGCACAAGTTTTGTCCATGCGTGTATATAGCTGATTTGCACAAGTTTTGTCCATGCGTGTATATAGCTGACTTGCACAAGTTTTGTCCATGCGTGTATATAGCTGATTTGCACAAGTTTTGTCCATGCGTGTATATAGCTGATTTGCACAAGTTTTGTCCATGCGTGTATATAGCTGATTTGCACAAGTTTTGTCCATGCGTGTATATAGCTGATTTGCACAAGTTTTGTCCATGCGTGTATATAGCTAATTTGCACAAGTTTTGTCCATGCGTGTATATAGCTGATTTGCACAAGTTTTGTCCATGCGTGTATATAGCTGATTTGCACAAGTTTTGTCCATGCGTGTATATAGCTGATTTGCACAAGTTTTGTCCATGCGTGTATATAGCTGATTTGCACAAGTTTTGTTTCTGTAAATTTGCACAGTTTCTTCCCCAACCCAGGATGTTTGCTGTACGCAGGCGTCAACACCTTCAACCAGACCAAGTGGAAGGGCCGGACAATCACCTTGCAGATTGCTCGCAAGAGCTACCTCGACAGGTGAGATTCAGTAGTGTGATGCTGGACACAGAATGGTTCAATCCATTTCCAGAAGGACTTGGTGCACTGTAAAACTTCCAGAAGGACTCAGTGCACTGTAAAACTTCCAGAATGGCTTGGTTCACTGTAAAACTTCCAGAATGGCCTGGTGCACTGTAAAACTTCCAGAATGGCTTGGTGCACTGTAAAACTTCCAGAATGGCTTGGTGCACTGTAAAACTTCCAGAAGGACTCAGTGCACTGTAAAACTTCCAGAAGGACTCAGTGCACTGTAAAACTTCCAGAATGAGGGCAAAAAGATCTTTTAGTAGAAAGTGGAAGTATTTTACAGGATCCTTTCTAACTGCTTCTGGGAATTACCTTCAGAGATAATAGTTAAAGAGAGAGATTTTCTAGAAAGCCTTTCTAAACACTTTATATACCGGGTTTATGTTAAAACATTAGGCCTCCAGGGAAAAGTTCCAGAAAAAGAAAAAAATCCCTGGAGACCTAATGTTGGTTCATGGGATTGTTTTACTGAATTAGGATTTATGTGTTGATCAGCCGTGGCTTGGACCATTCAGGAATTGTGTTTTAATATTGATCTGCACAACCTGTCGCACAGAATTCACATTTTGGCTTTCATTAGATGTAATAAACAGGACCTTTGGGAGAGGTCACTGCTTATCATAAAATATCTTAAGGAGCATGGACTCATGGAATTTGTGTAATCTTTGCTGGTGTTGCCAGACTGAAGGAGGAGCAGGAGATGGTCAAAACCCAGAGTCCTGTCGCTGTGGAGAAAGGAGGAGAGCAGACTGCCAAGAAGACTGTCAGTGTGTCACCAGTAAAGGTGAGCTGCCACTATAATTGTTGTGCTTGTTTGTTTGCATTGTTGTTGATTGTTGACCATTGTTGTGTATGTTATTCATTGTTGTTGTTGTGCTTGTTTGTTTTCATTGTTGTTGCTTGTTGCGTATTGTTGTTGTATGCGGCACATTCTGTTGTACATTCAGGACAACCTGCCCAAGTCATGGATGTAACTCCATGAAGAATCTCTTTGTACGGGTAGAGAGAATATTCAGAGCAATATCTTTCCAATAACTTTCTGTTAGAAATAGGAGGGCCTGGCTCATCACTGTTAAACCCCTCCCAGCTGGGTTCCACCAGTTACCAGGCCACTCTACTAGTGCATTGACTGAGTTATATAATGGGAGCATTAAAACATTGAAGAGCTCCTCACAAATGGAGTTTTTATGACATGGCAGATGAGTTTCTGGGCAACCCCAGCTATGCAACTCAACATAGGGTCCTGCTTTTCACATGTGTAGATATGTGGTGCACTTACAGTAAAAGCAGTTGCCTACCTCTACCCACCATGCTTAACATGGCCTGTACCACGTGTACTAGGGATATGCAAAAATATATATATATATAGGGTCAGTCTACCACCTGTGTCTGTCTGTCCAGAAACCACCACCACCAAAAAAAGAACCCCCACCACCGCCACCTAAAAAAGAGCCGCCGCAGCCACCAAAACAAAAACCACCACCGCAGCCACCAAAACAAGAGCCACCAAGTTGTGTAGATGACAACAATGTAGAAGATGACCATCAGGTGAGTGACACAACAATCAACAGAACTCACTCAGCACAAACCCCCAACTGTAATCCTACTGTTCACCAAGTCCCAACCCAACTGTAATTCAACACCCCCTTCTAGTTCTGACTGCACATATATTCAGATGCATTAGCGCACCATCTGTTATCAAAATACAAAACTATTATAGATGGGTATGATTCTTTTCAAAATAAAACAAATTCTACTGCCCTTACTGCAATGGAAAAATTATTGGGAGGGCCTGGCTCCCATTAATTTTTCCATTGCAGTAAGGGCAGTAGAAATAGTTACATATAGTATACACACATTAAAAATGTTATAACACCTTGATAAAAGTTGGCATTCAGCCAACTGAAATATTGGTAAAATGAATGATAATTTGATCCAATATATGTCTTTTCAATTAAAGTTACATATATGTGTGCATGTATATATAACATAATAAAGTTGTGGGAGAATGATATTCATGTACAGAGAGAGGCATCTGTCACTTTAAATATCCATCAGAACAATGGCACTATTGTATTACCATCGTAAAGTTTTTTACTAGTCTTCTTCTTCTTTCTTATCTCCACTCAATCACACTAAGGTATCAAGCTTGTAAAGCTTGTTGATGGTGTCTGCCGGGAAGAGTAGAGCTCATCAATGGATGAGTCAATACAGTCAATAATATGTCTTGGGGTTGCAGGCTGAGAATTGAACTTAGTACATAGTGGGAAAACCTTACAACCATTCTGTCATTGTCTGTAGATGACCAGACTTAAGTCTGGAAATTAAAGACTGTTGTTCTCTTGGTAGGACAGAATTGTCCCTCCTGCTCTGTACCAGTCATTTGCAGGATTATATTTCCAATAGGACTTCTTCTTTATCTCCACTCAACAATCCTATCAGGGCATCAAACCTGTAGAGCTTTAAATGGTGTCTGTGGCTGGGGATGAGTAGAACTCACCAATGGATGAGTCAATACAGTCAATGATGTGGTTTGGGGTTGCAGGTTGACACTTAGTACATAGTGGGAAAACCTTGCAACCATTCTGGAAAGTCATTGTAGATGACCAGACTTAAGTCTGGAAATCAAAGACTGTTGTTCTCTAGGGAGGACAGAACCTCTGTACCAGACTTTACTGGTGATGGTAAAGCCACAACACCAGTTTAGACAAACTCAGAAAACAACCTGTACACCACGGCTATGACCCTCATCAGTACAGGCTTTGATTCCATAGCATCCTATGAGAGGGTTATAGAATTGGTCAAATTTACCAAACAGGTGTTGAAGTGGCAAGGGCCAATTTCCAGGTTAGAATATAAATATATTATATTGTATTATAAATTACTTTATGTATATTATTTACGAACGGAAAAATATGTCCAGGGTAGCCTAGTGGACATGACATCTGCCCAGTAAGCGGAACACTGTGGGTTCAATTCCCATCCCTGGACACTTTTATTTTTCCGTTTATCATTACTCTTCATAATTCACCCTTTCATACTTCATCCCAAAGGTTAGAAATAATCGTTATTTCTCCTTGAAATAAATTTTGATTTTTCGTTGAAGAGAAACACATGCGGGATGGTTTTACAATAAATAGATGAGTCAAATGTTGGTTTATGTGTGGCCCACAGTTACTGTACACAGTTGTTGTGCAGCAGTACAGGAAACGCAGCAGGAGCCAAGACGAGGACGACAGCGATTCAGACTGGGAAAGAAAGAACCTGAAAAAGTTCAAGGGACTCCTGTACCACTACGGGTCCACCTCCACTAAGGACCTCCCGGCTGTGGAGTCCGACCTGCAGCAGCTCACCACGGACTGCCCTGAGGACTCCAGCCGGCAGAAATGTTCCCAGGACAGTTGGGAAGAAACCATGCAGGTTTGTTGATTTGCATAAGTTGTTATGAAAAGGCCAAAGATCTATTAACTGCAATTGATATATTTACATAATAAAGTTGTTCTCCATCCAGTGCAGGTTCCACCTTTGGTCTCTTAATGATATTTCACAATAAAACCTCACTTCAACAGGTAACTTGGTTCTGATGTAGTAATTCTGAAGTCCCAAGTTTTAAGTCCGAATTGCTAATTTAACAATGGTTTTATAACAAACATAAATTTTGGTACTGTCATTTTATTATAAAGAGATTTCACTGTAAACACAAGGTAATAAGAACAAATCTAAATAAACAAATTGGGTGTGACGTTTTGGTAACAGTGTTGTTACTATCAGAGAAAAGTACTGAAACTTTTTAATTCAGTACTTTATCTTCTTCTTCTTCTTTCTTATCTCCACTCAACAATCCTATCAATGAAGAGATGGTGTCTGCTGGGGATGTTGAGTAGAGCTCATCAATGGATGAGTCAATACAGTCAATGATGTGGTTTGGGGTTGACACTTAGTACATAGTGGGAAGACAATATCAGACCTATACAGCGGCCATTACTGTCTATATAATCACCGAGTGTCATACTGGACTTGACGGATGATAACAACAACAATAAAGTCCCATGGCTGGACCTGGTCTATCCTGGAGGTAGTCTCTAATCAGAGATCATATTTCAGCTAAAAGGTTTCCCATAACTTGGCCTTACATGACAGGTGTTTCTAATAAGAGACCACTTCCAGGAGAGGCCAAGTTTAAGCCATGTCCATCTGACCTGACTTCAGTGAGCATAATCTTGGCTTTCGCATACTATCTTTAAAGTATGAAAAATATTTTTAAAAGTGTAGAATTGAAATTGCTCACAATTTCTCAATGATTGATGGTGAAATACAAAAAAGCTAAATTTGAACACAGAGTCAGTCTTAGAAGAGGTTTCCTTGGTGGCAACACAGACCTTAGCTCTATATATCCTCCTAATTTGCATAATTTATTTTTTATTTCCCAATCAAAACAGATTATTTGAAATAAAATTCCCAGAGTTTCTGGACACAGTTACAGGCATTTCAACCAGGTTGCCAGTGTTGCCTGGTCTTGAAATTAATCTGAAAAATCAAATTTTGTGGATTTGAAATTAACTGTTGAATTATAGCTACTTTACTACAAGGTAATAAGAACAAATAAATAGTGTGTGACATTTCAGTAACAGCGTTGTTACTGAATTTGGTTGTTGGATTTGGTCTTATTACCTTATGTTTGAAATAAAATAATACTGTCCTTACTGCAATCTACTTATATAATTGCCTTATTCTGAAGCTCACGGATAGAATGCGCGCCCATTGGCTGCCGGCGAACACGTGTCCTCCCTGCCCCCCTCTAGACAACCCTGTTATCAGCTGTGTGATACATACACCTGTCTATAGCGGCCATTCTAGACAACCCTGTTATCAGCAGTGTGTTACATCCACCTGTCTATACAGACCACCCTGTCTAAAGCGACCACTGACCACCCTGCCTATAGCGACCACTCTAGACAACCCTGTTATCAGCTGTGAGATACATCCACCTGTCCTTACAGACCACCCTGTATATAGCGGCCATTCTAGATAACCCTGTTATCAGCTGTGTGATACATCCACCTGTCTATACAGACCACCCTGTCTATAGCGGACACCTTAGGCAACCCTGTTATCAGCAGTGTGATACATACACCTGTCTATACAAACCACCCTGTCTATAGCGACCACTCTAGACAACCCTGTTATCAGCTGTGTGATACATACACCTGTCTATAGCGGCCATTCTAGACAACCCTGTTATCAGCAGTGTGTTACATCCACCTGTCTATACAGACCACCCTGTCTATAGCGGTCACCCTAGGCAACCCTGTTATCATTAGTGTGTTACATTCACCTGTCTATACAGACCACCCTGTCTATAGCGGTCACCCTAGGCAACCCTGTTATCATTAGTGTGTTACATTCACCTGTCTATACAGACCACCCTGTCTATAGCGGTCACCTTAGGTAACCCTGTTATCAGCAATGTGATACATACACCTGTCTATACAGACCACCCTGTCTATAGCGGCCACTCTAGACAACCCTGTTATCGGCTGTGTGATACATACACCTGTCTATACAGACCACCCTGTCTATAGCGGCCACTCTAGACAACCCTGTTATCGGCTGTGTGATACATACACCTGTCTATAGCGGCCACTCTAGACAACCCTGTTATCGGCTGTGTGATACATACACCTGTCTATACAGACCACCCTGTCTATAGCGACCACCCAAGACAACGTTTTTAAAATATATTCTCACTCGGGTAAAACCCGGGCGTTGCCCGGGCCATTCGTCTAGTGATAAAATAATGGGGAGGCCTGGCTAAATAATGTATAAATTTTTTTTTTTTCAATAAAATATTAACAAAAAATGGGAGAGCCAAGTGGTGACTGCCAGGAAACTCCACCATGAGGAGCAGCAGTGGCATGATAAGACTTATAAGAAGTAAAAAATTATTTTATTTTAAAAAAATCATAAGCATCAAAAATAGATTAAATTTCTCATTACAGATGGTTCTCTAATGGATCATATAAATGTGGGAATCTAAACACAGTGTTGATAATTTGGATTATAAACACAAGGTAATAAGACCAAATTCAAATAAATAGTGTTTTACGTTTCGGTAATAACAGTTACCATCATCAGACAAAATTCATTCAGTACTTTTGTCTGAAGATAGTAAAAATGCTGTTACTGAAATGTCACACACTATTTATTTGGATATGGTCTTATTACCTTGTGTTTATAATCTACTAGCCGAATGACCCGGGCAACGCCCGTGTTTTACCCGACTGTAGATGTTACAACGGTGATCCTTAGGTCGCTGGTTCAAATCCGGCTCGAGGGAGCCGGCGAGCACGTGACCTCCCTGTGCGCGCGCATCCGTGACAGAGGCCGATGAGGAAAGACGGTCGTGACTATATATATATAATAATATAATAATCCAAATTGTACCTTATCATGTATTTGGTCTTATTTCCTTGTGTTTATAATCTATAATCCAAATTGTACCTTATCATGGATTTGGTGTTATTACCTTGTGTTTATAATCTATAATCCAAATTGTACCTTATCATGTATTTGGTGTTATTACCTTGTGTTTATAATCTATAATCCAAATTGTACCTTATCATGGATTTGGTGTTATTACCTTGTGTTTATACACAGTGTTGATGTTTGTGTCTGGTGTTGTGAGACTGACCCGCTGTAGTGTTGTCACAGAATGGAGATAATGAGGAGGAAGACCTAACAGATCACTCCCAGGACAATGATGATGATGGTCCAGAACATTACAGCCAGGATGATGATGATGATGAAGCACCAGCAGATTATTCCAAGTACAACAATGATAATCATGCAGCAGGACATGATGATAATGATGAGGAGCAGGTGGATTACACCCGTTACAACAACTATGATGATGATGATGAACTTGGAGATTCCCGTTTTGTTGACAACTTCTCGGAAGGTGAGTTAGAAATATATGCAAATATAATAGTTGTTTATATATGCAAATCAAAAAAAAAAATTAATATTTTGAGAAATATAAAAATTCATGATTAGGTATAATTTTTGGGTTATAGAGTAGAAACACAAGGTAAAGACGACCAAATAATTAGTATGTGATGTTTCGGTTACAGCTTTTTTACCATCATCAAAGTACTATTTCTAATCTATGATCCAAATACAGTTAAACCTGTCTATAGCGCTCCCTCTAAATAGCGCCTCCCTCTCTATAGTGCCTGATTTTAAATATGTAGTACGATGAGATTTACATTAAAAGTGACCTGTCTATAGCACCCCCTCTCTATAGCACCCTATTTTGGTGAGTTCCAAGAGGGGGCGCTATAGACAGGTTTAACTGCACCTTATCAGAAATAATTACAGTAAAACAACCTCTATGAAAGAACACTTCTCTACAAAAGACAATTTTCATGGTAAAATATATTATCTATTAACAGCTTTTTCCAGTAAGAGGACACCTTTATCTAAAGGACACATTGACACATTGGTTCTGCAGCTAGGGGCTGTCCTTTGAAGAAAGGTAGTTGTACTGTTTATAAAACACTGCAGCAAGTTTTTTTTTTCTAAACTTGAGAAGTTTCAATGGAACCTCACTATAACATCAGCTTGGTTATAACATTTTAATACCAGGTTTTAAGTTCCTTTTGTTTTAACTATGGTTAGAAAACAACATACGGTAAAACCCTGCTAAAAATAAATCAGGGATATAGCGAACCTTCCATTATAATGAACCTGAAATAATCCTATTTTTTAATACAGTAAACTATGAATATAATGAACCATGGATTTAGTGAACTACAAGTTTGCTATAGGGAGGCTAAACGCTTGGACTAAGTGATAGTGAAGTTACTTGTATGATGTAAGGTTGTAGTGCTTTATGTGAGCTCTTTGGTGCACTGTAGAAGGTGTGGAACAATGTAGAAGGTGTGGAACAATGTAGAACAATGTAGAACAATGTAGAAGGTGTGGAACAATGTAGAACAGTGTAGAACACTGTAGAAGGTGTGGAACAGTGTAGAACAATGTGGAACAGTATAGAAGGTGTGGAACAGTGTAGAACAATGTGGAACACTGTAGAAGGTGTGGAACAGTGTAGAACAATGTGGAACAGTGTAGAAGGTGTGGAACAATGTAGAACAGTGTAGAACAGTGTAGAAGGTGTGGAACAATGTAGAACAATGTGGAACAGTGTAGAAGGTGTGGAACAGTGTAGAACAATGTAGAACACTGTAGAAGGTGTGGAACAATGTAGAACAATGTGGAACAGTGTAGAAGGTGTGGAACAATGTAGAACAGTGTAGAACAGTGTAGAAGGTGTGGAACAATGTAGAACAATGTGGAACAGTGTAGAAGGTGTGGAACAGTGTAGAACAATGTAGAACACTGTAGAAGGTGTGGAACAATGTAGAACACTGTAGAAGGTGTGGAACAGTGTAGAACAATGTGGAACAATGTAGAAGGTGTGGAACAATGTAGAACAGTGTAGAACACTGTAGAAGGTGTGGAACAGTGCAAGAAAGAAGTGTATCACCTTGATAAGCTACAATTTGGATTATTGACGTTATCACCTGGTACACATTCTGACTCTAGAGGTGAGTATTACAACAATGGGGTCGGTGGCCTAAACCATTGGACCGCTACGACCCGGGATTGATTCCCATATTGGGCACTATTCTCTAATAAAACAAAAAAATGCTCCAATGGTCCCCGATTCTTGCAAAAGTCCAACCACATCAGCGACTGTAAGTAACCCAACGGGGCTCTGGCACATTTGTAAGTTCAAAAGTCGAACTGCTTTTCACATGTGTAGACATGTGGTGCACTTACAGTAAAAGCAGTCGCTAACTACCCACCATGATTATCATGGCAGTACCTACATGTACTAGGGATAAAAAAATGGCAAGTTTTGCAAAGTTTAAAAAATATGGATAATCATTCTTCAGGGTGTCACATCAGTTTGTTGTTCCAGATGTGACTCCCAGTGACAGGACCAACCACAAACCTGCCGGAACATTTCGACTACTCAATCGCTATGAACCTCCGTCCAAAGTGGCTGAGGATGAGGTACCGTCTTCCACAAACCTTGCTGAGGCAACAGAAGCTGCTTCCCCTGATAAAAGTAAAAAGTCAAAAAAGCTCAAAAAGACTTCAGATGACTCTAAGAGTGCCAAGAAGTCAGTCAGCTTTGCTCCAGAAAGGTAAGTCCGTGCTGGTGGTGCCAGGATGTCGGATCAACTCCGGTGTGTGGGCAGCAAGAAGTCCGGCGCCTTTGTCAACATCCAACGGAAATTCCAGGCCTCCAAGAGTGAAGGAAGCTTCAAGTTCCTGCTGTCAGATGACCAGCCAGGTAAATAACCTCGAAGGACTTCTTGGTAATACAACATGTACAGACTTGTTGCGCAACAAGGCTGTGTTTGAATGGGACACCCTGCACGGAATGTAATGATTTCTGTAGACTTGTTGCGCAACAAGGCTGTGTTTGAATGGGACACCCTGCACGGAATGTAATGATTTCTGTAGACTTGTTGCGCAACAAGGCTGTGTTTGAATGGGACACCCTGCACGGAATGTAATGATTTCTGTAGACTTGTTGCGCAACAAGGCTGTGTTTAAATGGGACACCCTGCACGGAATGTAATGATTTCTGTAGACTTGTTGCGCAACAAGGCTGTGTTTGAATGGGACACCCTGCACGGAATGTAATGATTTCTGTAGACTTGTTGCGCAACAAGGCTGTGTTTAAATGGGACACCCTGCACGGAATGTAATGATTTCTGTAGACTTGTTGCGCAACAAGGCTGTGTTTAAATGGGACACCCTGCACGGAATGTAATGATTTCTGTAGACTTGTTGCGCAACAAGGCTGTGTTTGAATGGGACACCCTGCACGGAATGGAATGATTTCTGTAGACTTGTTGCGCAACAAGGCTGTGTTTGAATGGGACACCCTGCACGGAATGTAATGATTTCTGTAGACTTGTTGCGCAACAAGGCTGTGTTTAAATGGGACACCCTGCACGGAATGTAATGATTTCTGTAGACTTGTTGCGCAACAAGGCTGTGTTTGAATGGGACACCCTGCACGGAATGTAATGATTTCTGTAGACTTGTTGCGCAACAAGGCTGTGTTTGAATGGGACACCCTGCACGGAATGTAATGATTTCTGTAGACTTGTTGCGCAACAAGGCTGTGTTTGAATGGGACACCCTGCACGGAATGTAATGATTTCTGTAGACTTGTTGCGCAACAAGGCTGTGTTTAAATGGGACACCCTGCACGGAATGTAATGATTTCTGTAGACTTGTTGCGCAAAACAAGGCTGTGTTTGAATGGGACACCCTGCACGGAATGTAATGATTTCTGTAGACTTGTTGCGCAACAAGGCTGTGTTTGAATGGGACACCCTGCACGGAATGTAATGATTTCTGTAGACTTGTTGCGCAACAAGGCTGTGTTTGAATGGGACACCCTGCACGGAATGTAATGATTTCTGTAGACTTGTTGCGCAACAAGGCTGTGTTTGAATGGGACACCCTGCACGGAATGTAATGATTTCTGTAGACTTGTTGCGCAACAAGGCTGTGTTTGAATGGGACACCCTGCACGGAATGTAATGATTTCTGTAGACTTGTTGCGCAACAAGGCTGTGTTTAAATGGGACACCCTGCACGGAATGTAATGATTTCTGTAGACTTGTTGCGCAACAAGGCTGTGTTTGAATGGGACACCCTGCACGGAATGTAATGATTTCTGTAGACTTGTTGCGCAACAAGGCTGTGTTTGAATGGGACACCCTGCACGGAATGTAATGATTTCTGTAGACTTGTTGCGCAACAAGGCTGTGTTTAAATGGGACACCCTGCACGGAATGTAATGATTTCTGTAGACTTGTTGCGCAACAAGGCTGTGTTTGAATGGGACACCCTGCACGGAATGTAATGATTTCTGTAGACTTGTTGCGCAACAAGGCTGTGTTTGAATGGGACACCCTGCACGGAATGTAATGATTTCTGTAGACTTGTTGCGCAACAAGACTGATCCATGTTTGAATGGCCTACCCTGAATCACTCTCAGAGATATGCAGATGCACACCTCGTGGCCAAAATATCACATTCAACTGTTAATCAATGCTCCAGAAGTCTAGTCAATACTGATCCATTAGCTTTTGTCTGTTTGGCTCTGGAACATCTAGGAACAAAATAAACCTTACAACAAGTGTGGTGGTTGAACAATTTTGGTAATTGTAGTTCTATAAAAAGTCCCAAGTGCTGTTGAGTAAACTGAGAGGAACACCCAAGAACCACACAAGAAGATTTGCCCAGCAATGTCCTGTGTGCAGGGACTTCCTGCCAGCTGCCCACCAACCTCTCCACCCACCTGGACCTACCCAAGTTAAAGAACACCAACATCAAAACTGACCACTCGCTGTCCAGGTTTGTTCCCAGCTGACCAATCACAAACCTGGCTTTTGACACCTCTTTGGTTTTGCTTTATTGATATTACAAAAAATGAGAATTGTGTGTGTGACTTGGTTTGTGTCAAATTAACAATGTGGAATATGGGTCGATGCAAACTCCCATTGTTGTGCCATTCTCTTTTTCCATGTAACATGTCTTTACAGAAAGTTGTTTCTTCAAAGAGGAGGTTCTTTCTCAAGTTTTTAAAACCACATTATATTTACATATCACACAATATACAGTAAAATCCCTCTATAGTGAATCCCAATGGAACTCAACTTTTGGTTAGACTATTTTTTAACTTTTCACAATTTTTAGATCATATAATTAAAAGACAGTCATACACCCAGAAAAAAGCTTCCTCTTAATAATGGTCACTTTGTTTCAATTCCCTAAATTGACCAATTTCCTCACATTAATACTGAATATCACAACGGTCACAAAATATCTTGTGAAGTATTTTTGATGATAGGTTCTTCTTATCATTAGCATATACAGTAAAACCCCCTCTATAGTGAACCCCAATGGGACAGAGCTTTTGGTTCACTATAGCCACGGTTTGGCCATTTTTTTTACTTTCCAAAATTTTTAGACCGTATAATTAAAGGACTGCCATACACACAGCAAGAGGCTTCCTCTTAATAGTGGTCACTTTGTTTTAATTCCCTTAATTGACCAATTTCCTTACATTAATACAGAATAACAATAGAAATCATTATATGATAGGTTCTTCTCATCATTAACATACATGTACCTGTATGTCAAATTAAAAATCATGACAAATCCTAGGCAAAGTTTTATTAAATATATATTCAAATATATAAAAATGGATTTTAAAACATCTTTATCACATTATATAATACAATGTTTACTTGGGGTCTAATAACTTGTTGCTTGAAAGCACTCTTCAAGCATTGCACCATTCAAATAAAGTTAGTGTTTTACTTCCATTTCATGCTTCCACATATTCTTCAAAGTCTAGATTTCCCTTTTTTAACCTGTCATGCAAAACATTGCTGACTTTAAAATCACCATAGTTTATGGCATACATTTTTTTTTTTCACCACGGGACCGTTTATTTGGACTTTTTTTTTTTGCCCTAAAACGTACGATCGCGATCGCGGCAAAAGTTGAAGTTGATTCCTCTTTGTAACAATTTTTAATAACTTTATATTTTATCTTTTATAATAGAAAAGTTATATTCTCTTATTTTAATTTGTTCTTAACATTTTGCCTGTGTTGTTTCACTTTGAAAAGTTCTGAAAATGGCCCTTTTTTTTTAGAGAAATAACGTTTTTGTTTTTAAAATGACTTTGTTTTCTTTTTTATATATATATTTCAAATTTAATGGATGCAAAGATATTCTATTTAATAAAAAGTATATTGTGTAAAAATTTATACAACATACAGCAAAAATCAAAACAAACAATGCCGCTAAATTTATTGTTTTGAAATCGCAAGCTCAAAATTTTGTTGTTTTATTTTTTTTTTTAATTACAATTCTAAGTTCGTTATAAGCATAGTATTTTAAATAGATTTTATTATTTTGGGACTGAAAATAGGTTCGTTATAGGGGTAGTTCGTTATTATAAAAATCGCAAAGTTCGTTATAACAATGGTATTTTTAATGGTATGGAATTGGGAATCGGCGTGGGTTCGTTATAAGGGAAGGTTCGTTATATCCAGGGTTCGTATTAGCGAGGTTTTACTATATGTACCTCTATATCTAATATAAAAATCAAGCCCTAAGCAAAAAAAAGTTTTCTCATGTATAAAAATAAATAATAGTATTTTAAATATATTTTTTCATATTATACTCGATATATCTAAGTGGTGTCTTATTTGAGGGTTTAATGGCTGACCGCCATGTGATGACGAAATAATGATATTTGACCGTGTGTGTTCCAGGACCAACGGGAGAGTGAAGACTTTTTTCAAAGTGGACAAAGATGTTAAAGGTATTCTTCCTCTTCGTTGTATAAACTTGTTGATTGACTGTTTAAAATTGGAGATTGCGCTGGCTAGGTGTTGTGCCACATGACAATGTTATTTCAGCACTCTGGCCATTTTGTGAGCCAACAATGGGATAGCCAGGTTGCAGTGATGACTTGTAATGTAGTTCAACTGACCCGGTTAATGGACCTCAGCAATGGTCCCACTCCAGGGATACGGAGGAGCTGCTTCTGTACTCATGTTAGAGTCAGCAGCAAAGGCTTCCATGTTAGGAACGGCCTCAAATTACAGGCAAAGTCAGACTTTCACCAAAGTGTGCCTGGATCATGGTGCCATGATCAATGAAAGCTGCACCCCTATACCCCATTCCATGAGATCATGAACTCATGGAATTTGTGTAATCTTTACACAAGGGGATAAGAAACAACAACAACACTGTACACCTTGGACTTCAGGACAGAGAGAAATGTTTACAAAACAGAAAACCTTATCGCAGTCTACACAACAACTTTGTTATCATTCGTGCAAATACGATGCACAAATTGGAAACTCCTGGGCATTGAGACAAGTCTTTAACAATTCAGGTTTTTATTGTTTTAAAATAACCTCTATAACCCACATTAAGGAATTATATATTTAATTAAATAGGTCATGGTTCTATTATTTAATACACCTATCCCCTGATTTACACGGTAGATACGTTCCTGAGAAAAACATGTAAATCGGGGGATAGGTGTACACAGAAATAAAAATAAAATGCATTGATAGGTTAAAATATGTAGTCAGCACATAAGCTCGGTATTCCTCGTGAGATGTGTACACAGCGCATGTGTTCAATCACAGTAGCATTTAGTATAGTGCGATAAAAACAAAAAAAAAACTTATTTGGAAAACCGTGTAAAAAAAGTACCGTGTAAATCGGGGGATAGGTGTATATATCCCAATTGAAACTGTTTCAAATAAGAACATTCTCATCGTGAGTAAGCAAGTAGAAAAATGCTGAAATAGTCAAATTTATATATTTATTTATATATAAAAATTTATATATTGCAGTACATTGTCCTGGTGGGCTATGGTCACCATGGCCCGTTCCAGAGCTGGGCTTGTGGTCCGGTTCTGGAGGGTTGTTGAGGTCCGATTCTCTGCGGTATAGCCGTTGGGAGGGTTAGATCTGGTACAAGACATCTTCGTTGCCGGTCAAGAGAAAAAAAAATAGAAAAAAATAAAAGTAATAGAAATGCTCGAGGTCAAAACGATAACTGGCACGTTGCATCTGTTTGCATTCCACGAAAACGGTGGTCCGTGGTCAAAATACAATCTGTGCCTGTTATCTCTGTGGTGTCGCCTCTCTGATAAACAAGTAAATAAAAAATTAAATTTAGGAAAAAAATTTAATTTGAAAAAAAAAAAAAATTTTAATTTGAAAAAAAAAAAAAATTTTAAATTTTGTAGCGTCACGTGCATTTCCGGTCGGTCGCTTGTTGACACACAACAATATATATAAAAATGAATGTATGTGTGTGTGTGTGTCTGTTTGTCCTTTATGCCTGACCAAACCACTCATTGGAACGCCATGAAACTTTGGGAAGTTATTTAGTATAGTACTGGGAAGGTTTCTAGCAAATAAAATTTTTGAAATAACTTTTCGCTTTAAAATAATCAAGATAAATATTCTAATTTATCTGTTATAATTCAACAATCTGCTCTAAATATTATCATGATGATACGATGATTTTGTAATGTAGAAAATTAGGAAAGACAAAATTCAGGATGACACGGCAATTTATTTGAGACAAGAATAATGATACAATTCCAAGGCAAGATACTATTCCTTTAACTTCCAATTACCGAGGGAACCAATTAATATTGATTTTATTCAACTTATCGAGTATTTTTCAAGGGACCGGGAAAAAATGTTCACTTTATTGAGAGATTCGTTAGACAAACCTTTACTTGGGTAAAACCCGGGCGAAGCCGGGTACGTCCATACAAGAATAATGATACAATTCCAAGGCAAGATACTATTCCTTTAACTTCCAATTACCGAGGGAACCAATTAATATTGATTTTATTCAACTTATCGAGTATTTTTCAAGGGACCGGGAAAAAATGTTCACTTTATCGAGAGATTCGTTAGACAAACCTTTACTCGGGTAAAACCCGGGCGAAGCCGGGTACGTCCGCTAGTGACTTGAATAAAAATGAGGGTGTGGGATGGCTGATATTAATTGATTTTTTTTTTTTTTTGCTTATCGCTAGTACATGTGGTACAAGCCATGATAATCATGGTGAGTAGAAGTAGGCGACTGCTTTTACTGTAAGTGCACCACATGTCTACACATGTGACCACCTAGAGACCATGGTTTAGGTAGGGCTAATAGAGGCTACCCTTGTCTCTTTAGATCAATATCTTCCCGGCAAAATTTCCATCTACACTTAGTTTCTGTTTAGCTTTATTGAGGTAGAACTTCCAACAAGGAACTATTCACCTCATGATTTTGTTCTTGTTGTGACAATACTCCAGGTGACTATGCAACTTTCAATAAGGAACTAAGCTGGTTGTCATTTTAGACCCACTTGTAGAAAACTGTCCCAGTAACATCATAAGTCTGAGTGGATGTCGATGGACAAGTGACCTACACTGGTAGTTTTCAACTGCCATAACCCAGGATCAAATCCCACCATGGGCACTTTTTCTAATAAAAAAAAATGCTCCAATGGTCCCCTATTCTTGCAACCAGTAAGTGCAAGAAATTCCACCAGCGAGTGCAAGTAACCAAATGGGGCTCTGCCACATTTGTAAGTCCAAAAGTCAAACTCACATGTGTACTTGAAGTAAAAGCAGCCACCCACTTCTAACCAGCATGATTATCATGGCGTGTACTAGGGATTAATCATAATAATTCTGAGGCCCAGGATTTCATTCCAAATTGTTATAACAGTGGACAACTATCCCAAGTAATGTGGTTGGGAAACAACAATTCTCACCAATGGTGCCATCATCAGACAAACTACATTCCAATTATGATGCATAAGTGCGCCATCTGTCCAGTTGGAGCTGTCCTCAAAGCTTATGTCCATAGTTTAGTTAAAATACCCATTCCAAGAGTCTATCAACAGTATCACTATAAAAGGAAGTTCCAAAAATGCAATATAACAGCGGTATGGTAGATTAAACTGGTGAAACCGCTGGAAGGATTCACCACTGATGAGCCAGGCCTATTAATTTTTTCCATTGCAGTAAGGGCAGTAGAAATTGTTTATTTTTAAAAAGAATCTTACGCGTCTATAATAGTTTCGAATTTTTATATATTCCAATTGTACCATATCTGTTATCACACATCTACGCTCACAATGTTGGATGAAGTTAAAAACTATCGCGAGCCCTTGTCACGTCAAAAATGGCAAGGAATGTCACATGGAGGTTCCCCTGGATCATTTGGAATTTATTGTCTTTCTTTTGAGGTTTACATCACATGATTATGGGCACGACTCCATATAGGTTATATGCCAGTTACGTTAAAGCGCTGGTTTTATCCAACATTTCCCCGAGGTCACCTACAGAGAGGTGTAACTTGGACTTTGACCTGGTATTAAATGGCCGCCTCTAACATGAGGAACAGACGCCCTGTGCAGCCGCTCCTAACATGGAGAACAGACGCTGCTGAATATCTTGTAACCCAAGAATAGGAGCCCTTACAGGGTGCTATCAGTCGGGCCAACTGAAACCTGGTTTTTTAACGAGCTTGTTACTGCTCCCCTTCCTCCTTTTACATCCGGGCTTGGGACCGGCAATGGCGGAGTTATCACATGATTATAATCTGTTAAAATGTGGCTCCACAATGCTTTAAATTTCTTCTATCAACACACTTAGATTGAAAGATTTCCCCACCACCAATAACTGGTGAGTAACATCCGCCTTGTGTGTGTCAGCGGAGGCCCAGAACTTCAAGAACCAGACAGGACCTGTGGTGAAACCAGACCTCTATCAGGTGGGTGGACTTGGCTTGAAGGAATTTCTCAGTCGAGGTGTCTAATGGTGGTGGCCACACATCTTTATTGTTTTGTTACTTTTGGTCCATTGTTGCATATTTACCTGGGCTGAGTTTGCATATTTACTCTGTACCTATATGCAAAGTAACACAATGTGTTTCATTATTGGGCCGTACTGAGGTTATCTAATAGAAGTGCTACAAGGTAATAAGACCAAATCCAAATAAGTAAATAGTGTGTGACGTTTTGGTAACAGCATTGTTACTGAAACGTCACATATTATATATTTATTTGGATTTGGTCTTATTACCTTGTGTTTATAATCCAAATTGTACCTTATCATTAAGAGAAGAGGTGAAACTGAGGAGTTTTTACAAAATATTTTCCTCTACTGGGACCTCAAGTTATGCGAGATTCTGCAGGCTGTATGTTTTAAGGCGAAAGTGTTGACTGTACATATTTCAAGCTACTATTTATAATTACTATATGCAAAACATTCAATTGTGTTAATTGTATATAATTTAAAATATACACGCAATTATCCTAATTGTGGATATGGCGTGTCTCTCCCAACTGTTAAATAAATAAATATGAAGTAGTTTTGATGGCTAGAATAAACCAAATCTTAGAAGTTTACCCCTTAGATAAATACAGTAAAACCCCGCTGAAATGAACCCAGGATAAAGCAAACCTTCCCTTATAACCTTAGGTAAAATCTCAATTCTGTTCAATTGAAAATACCATTGTAAACCTAGAGATTTTTTAAAATAATGAACTACGCCTATAATGATCCTAAATTTATAAGTCCCAAAATAATGAATTCTCTAATACTATAGCAAACTTAAAATTTCAAAATAACAGATTTTTTTAAACGGCAGAATTTTGAGCATTATGCAGCTCACAGATTCAAAACAATAAATATAGCATCATTGTTTGTTTACTTTTTGCCACACAGACATTATATATATTTCTACATTATACTTATTATTTGTCAGTAGAAAAATACACCTTTTGTTAGAAGAAGAGTTCAACATGTGTTCAAAGTATCAATTATAACTACAACAGTATAAAATATGTGAGATCTGTTAAATTTACTTAATTAACTACAATTTTTTAAATGCTGCATCATATTTCTGGCAATACAAACATGAAAATTATCCATTATTGGGTTAAATTACGTTTTCTGTGGTCTCTCTCTCTTGAGACTGCAACAAATAAACCTTCCAGACCTCACTCCTACTTCATTCTGATTGGTCAGATATTGAGGAAATGGTACAAATTTGCATATGTTGACTTGTATGTAAATAGAGATCCTTGTTACATATTGGACTGATGTGTTTCCAGGCCTTCCGGACCATGCGGAAGAGGAAGAAGAACTAACTGCCGCCATGTTTGTTGTTGTATATTTTACCCCATCAGTGAACTTCCTTGTAAAATAAAATGTAACTTCACTTCCTCTTGTGATGATCTCCACCATAGCATGCATTTGTAAAACACCTTCAACTTGGCCCACACCACAAATATTTTGTTTCAAGTGTGTAGAATTGGTTCCTAGTTAGAGGTATAGGAATCATTTCTTATCCCCTTGTGTAAAGATTACACAAATTCCATGAGTTCATGCTCCTCTAGCTGTTTGATGATAAACAGCAGCCTCTCCCAAAGGTCCTGTTCAGTACATCTAATGCAAGCCAAAATGTGTTCTGGAGCTGCAGGTGCCAAGCTACATTATGGGCAAGTGGGAGTAGATTTTGTTGTTTTCTATCTTCAATGACTTGAGATGGCCTGTTCTCTTTTTTTTTATTTGTTTTTTTTTTATTCTATTACATTGTATTTCTAATCTGTAATAATGTAGGAAACATAGGTTATACAACAGTTGATTAAACTGGTGAGACCACTGATGATAATCTGGGCCGTAGGAAATAGTTTTACTTGGAAAAAGAACATTTTCTGCTATTATGCATATTTAGCTTCCAAACAACAAGTCCTCCACCAGACATGTGGCCTGGAGCATTCCGTGGGTAAACCAGTTTTCTCAGACAATAAATAAAAGCAAAAGTCGCCTCTCCCGTTAAGTAAACGTCAGAACTTGATGTCATCTATTGACCTTCGCTGCAAACAAGCGACCTTGGGTCAGTGACAAAGCCACACCGCCAGTTTTAGCGTACTGAGAAGTGTCCAATCAAGGTCTCCAGATGGGTGCTTCAAAGCTGGTGTTGTGGCTTTGTCACCAACCTGAGTTCGCTAGTTTGCAGCGAAGGTCAATAGATAGCGTCTAGTTTTGACCTTTATTTTGACAGGAGAGGCCACCTTTGCTTATTAGATCAATTTCCTCCCAGCTAAAAAAAATTGAAATTTCCATCTGAGACAATTAAGACAGTTATGTTTGTCCATTTAGGAATTTTAGAGTTTTACTACTGGAGAACTGCAGGATCCCACACAGCTGGTACAGTGGAGTGGAGGATCCCACACAGCTGGTACAGTGGAGTGGAGGATCCCACACAGCTGGTACAGTGGAGTGGAGGATCCCACACAGCTGGTACAGTGGAGTGGAGGATCCCACACAGCTGGTACAGTGGAGTGGAGGATCCCACACAGCTGGTACAGTGGAGTGGAGGATCCCACACAGCTGGTACAGTGGAGTGGAGGATCCCACACAGCTGGTACAGTGGAGTGGAGGATCCCACACAGCTGGTACAGTGGAGTGGAGGATCCCACACAGCTGGTACAGTGGAGTGGAGGATCCCACACAGCTGGTACAGTGGAGTGGAGGATCCCACACAGCTGGTACAGAGGAGCTCTGAACCTCAATAACACTAACAAGATTTAGAACAGGCCATCTCAAGCCATTGAAGATAGAAAACAACAACAAAATCTACCCCTCTTGTCCAAAATGTAGTTTGGCAACTACAGGACACATTTTGGCTTGCATTAGATACACTAAACAGGACCTTTGGGAGAGGCCGCTGCTTATCATAAAACAGCTAGAGGAGCATGGACTCATGGAATTTGTGTAAACTTTACACAAGGGGATAAGAAACAACAACATTACTATGGCCACTTCTTAATCTTGCCAAGCCTTGGAAGTTTCATGTTTGGTTGTACAGCTACATCTTGGAAACAACACAGCTACCAATAGTTTATTTATTTCTCGACATTTCAGTGATTGGCTGTCCTCAGGGGTTAGAGAGCCAGACGTATGTTTAACAACAACACTAACTACATTATGTGATCAGGTTGAGATAAGAAAGAAGAGGTTAGAGAACCAGACGTATGTTTAACAACAACACTGCACCTAACTACATTATGTGATCAGGTTGAGATAAGAAAGAAGAGGTTAGAGAACCAGACGTATGTTTAACAACAACACTAACTACATTATGTGATCAGGTTGAGATAAGAAAGAAGAGGTTAGAGAGCCAGACGTATGTTTAACAACAACACTAACTACATTATGTGATCAGGTTGAGATAAGAAAGAAGAGGTTAGAGAGCCAGACGTATGTTTAACAACAACACTAACTACATTATGTGATCAGGTTGAGATAAGAATTTGTGTTCTCATCTATTTCACAGGGAGTCTTAGAAACCATCAAGAGTTGAAATGTCCTTGGTACCATTGTTTGGCAAGGATGATGATAAGTCAATTCAGACCAACAAAGTGCCAAAAATCTAACACTTTTCTGAAATAATTTATTTTTGAATTGAGGAGGAGGATTTCCAATTGGGAATAGAGAGAAAAACAGTTTTTGCCGAAAATTTTGTAACAAAATGCGTCGTGTTACTTGAGTTATTTTATCCAATTGCAGCACTGGGGGAGACAGCCAATGAAAGCAGTGGATAGGTAACCAATGATATCTCTGTGTAGTGCAGTATAGTGCTAGCCAATCCCAGCACAGCATGGAGCCAGCCAATCAGTCGTCATCCTCCTCGACAACCCAGGCATAGTTGCGGACACCCGGCACCTCCATGGGAACAAACCGCGGGTACTTGATGTAGTTGCGTAGGTTGGGCCGCAGTTTGATGAGCGAGGCGAAGTAGCTCTTGGCCACACGGTTGCGCTGGTCGATGCGGCTGATGAAGCTTTGCTTGTAGGCCTGGGACACAGCATTGGGGTGTGTACACTGTCTGTCTGGAGACCATACTGTAGTATATTGGTTCACAAAGATGACACCAGGTGTAGTAGCATTTAATGAAGAGTCTTGTGCTCAAAAATCTTACGTTTTATGTAAAGAAAATTTACTAAAATAATCTAGTTGCTAAACGTATTTTTGTCAAATGTCGGCATAAAACTAATCTTGTTTCCTATAAATTTCTACATGATTTAAATCTCCTGTAGATTAAATAATAAAACAGGTTTCTGGAGAGGAGTTCATTAACACAATCTCAGGCATCCAGCTACTGGGGAATATAAAACGAATTATTTCTTTTATGTGTGTGTAGATGGGCAGGGATGCCTGAAAGCTTGAGATTACATTAATAAAACTCATCTCCAGAAACCGGGTTTATTATTTTAACCACATTTCCATTAATGGCTAGAATCCACAATAAGAGGTTACAGAATGGTGGCGTTGTATAGAGTCCTGAATACATTAGAGTGTTGTTTGACATCATTGCCTGTGTAGGAGCTGAAATGGCTGGGTGTGTACTTTTACTGAAGGAATTAGAACAATTTCACAGGGGAGATGCATAGCTCAGGGAATAAGATGAAACATTGTGTGAATGCACTTATTGAAGTGCCACGTGGTAGAGTTACCTGCTTGGGGGACGGGATGCTACTGTGGGACAGCGCCTCCTCCTCCGTCATCAGGATGGTGTTCCACGGCGTCCACTTCTTGCTGGCCTCCCAGCGCGGCAGGGCCAGCAGGTGTAGGTCATTCTGGCCGCTTAGGGCGCTCTGCCCGCCCCAGATCTTGTCCACCAGGTAGCAGATGTCAGTCTTCTGCATGAAGAATACCACCCCCGAGGTGGTCCCCAGGTCCCGTTCGCGCTTTCTGATCTTGTCCAATATGACTTGGAACAGCCCCAGGTCGATGCGGTGGATGGCTTCGTTGTAGATCTCCTTGCAGGCTGGGCAGCGGGTGCGGCCCTTGCTGGCCTGGAGGGCGTTCTGGGCGTCCTGCGACGGGATGGCGCGGAAGAAGGACAGGCAGCCGTGGCACACCGCCATGCACTTGCGGTACACCATGGCGTCGGACGGCTTCCGCGGATCTCTGCGCGCTTCGGGGTTGAACTTGGGGTCCTTCACCAGCTGCCAGAACATGTTCAGGAGCCGTATCCTCATGCCTTGCAACTGGGACAGCTTGATGTTCTTGAGGATGAGGTGGATCTCTCGCTCTGCCAGCTCGGCGATCTCATTGCCCAAGGGGACGTTCAGCTTGCGCACCATCGCCACCAGGGAGTGCAAGAGGTCGATGCGCTCCTGCTTGGAGATGGTCTCCATCATGAGCATGTTGTACATGTCCCGCATCTCCCTCGCCCGCTGGGTCTCCAGCGTGTCCATGTGGACGCCGAGGTCGCGGTAGCTGCGGAAGAACTTCGGGGCAGAGATCTGGTCGAGGAAGCGCAGCTTGGCTTGCTCGCTCCAGCCGCGCAGCAGCCCCACGCGCTTGTTGTTGATCTTGGTGATGTCGTCGCTCTCGGCGTCCAGCACTCCGCACAGCGCCGCCTTGCGCTCGGCGCCCGTCCGCTGCTGGTTGATGAGCGCGATCTGGCGCTGCCGCCACTGCTCCAAGTCCCAGAAGATGAAATTGAAGTCGCTCCGTTGGTGCGGGTGGTTGATCCGCTCCACCTCCCTGCACAGGACCTGCTGGTGCTCGCGGGCCTTGGTGCGGCGGTAGTTCCGTTCCCAGGCGATCCTGGCGTGCATCTGGTTCACCAGCCAGGCTACGCGGCGCCGCGCCAGGAACCGCCGGTAGCAGCGCTGGAGGAACCGGACCTGTGGGCACGGACTGTCAGTAGTGTATGTGCCGTGTTGAGCAGATCAACCTCTTTCCTTTAGTTTCGTTCATGATTACAAAACGGATATGTTCCCAAGACTAAATGCCTCCAATCCAAAGATCCACTCCCTGTCACAACTCCGATACGTTACCCCTCCTGTTCAGGATGTCTAGAACTTTCACCCGACCATACAGCAGGATATTGAACAAAACTTCAACAAGTCCAAGTTTCTCTTTGCACAGAATTACTTGGTCGTCTGTGGCTTTCAACGGTCGACCACCAACATCGAACCCGTTTTTAAACATTTTATTTATATTTAAAATAACAAATTTCTTCCACGGCGCCCTCGATCCTTACACAAGTCAGTCAGGGAGGGCAAGTAACCAAACGGGGCTCTGGCATTTTTAAAATCTAGAAGCCGACCTACCAGGACATATGTGCTGACATCCTGAACCTACCGTGACAGTGAGTCTGGTCCTGAGGTTCTCCGCGCTGATAAACTTGCCGCTAGGCGGCAGCACCCGTCCGCCGTAGTCCGGGAAGTGGTGCAGGGCGAAGGGGAACAGCTGGGTGCCCTTGCTGATGTTGCCGGCTTGGACCTTCTGTTTGATCTGGTGGATGGTCTGTGTCTCCCTGCACTCGGGTGACAGCTTCATTACATAACATCTCCTGTGGGAATCCCTCAGCTACTTCACACGCTGCAATAGTTCAGAAATACACTCATGGACAAAACTTAAGGAAGAGAAAGTCTTTGATATACTTCGATTGTCTGTTTTTTTTTTTTTTTTTTTTTTTAAGGGACAGAGGCAATTTTGTTCACACTTGGTTATCTCGTGTGTCTTCAATAAAGGTCACTGTAATATCTTTCAGAGTTATTGTCTGAATCCCGATATACATGCTAAAAGGTACAACTTCCTTAAGTGTTGTCCATGAATGTATGTGGGTAGACCAGTATTTGGCTCTAGAAGGAAGGGAAGACTGGAGTTGCCGGAGAAGGAAGAAACAATGACAGAAAGGAATGAAGTCGCTGGACTCACCGCTCCTCCTGGACCGAGGTCCTGGGGACTTCCTTCCTGGGCGTCTGTGTGGCGGCGTTGTAGAAGTAGACGTCGGTGGGAACGTGACGGAAGCCGCCCAGGAAGTGCATGTTCTCCAACTGGCTGTAGTCCATCTGGACTGTCAGGACTTCTGCTCCTGGACATGGGGTGGGTCAGCTGTAGCACGTGTCTACAGACTGGAGCGACACTGTCCTCTACCACCGGTGTCCAGTACATAGACCAGCTCTCAACAGTTATCTACAGGATTGTACACAGAGAGGAAGTTAGAGCAACAACATCCAGGTCTCCCTTGATTTACATAGAGTTTCCCCTCTACACTCATAGACAAGAATTAATCATCAGGATTCAGACAATAACTCTGAAATATATTACCGTGGCCTTTATTGAAGACACAAGAGATAACCAAGTGTCCACAAAATTGCCCCTCTCTCCTTCAAAAAAAAAAAAAAAAAGATGACCGGCGACATCAAAGAGTTTTTTACTTCCTTAAGTTTTGTCCATGAGTGTATATTACATAGAGGGTTCCCCACTGATGAGCCAGGCTCTCCCAATTTTTTATCATTGCAGTAAGGGCAGAAGAAAATTGTTTGATATCGAAAAGGAACATACACGTCAATAATAATTCAAATTTCTTTTAGATATATTGAGTAGAAACATCATGCTTCCTGGGAAAAGAATCTTTTCAAAAACCTTTTAATCTCTAGCTTTCGGGGCAAGAACACCCTTCTACAGGAGAAAACATGGGATAACAATTCGCCAATAGAACACGAGTTCAAATATAATCCGATTCTATTTTACATAATTTTATAAAAACGCGCTGTAGAAAAAATCCTAAAAAAGAATCCTACACGTCTATAATAGTTTCGAAATTTCATAACAGATGGCGCGCCTAGGCATCATAATATTAAAAAAAAAATTCATATTCAACTATTATTGTTTATTTTATAAAATATGAATAATACATTTTTAGAAACTTATTGTGGTTAGTTTTTAACTAAATTACAAACACAAGTTACTGTCACAAGCTAGCGTTCCCAACTCCACCATTATTGTGATTTCACAATCAACCAACACACAGAACATGTCACCCTCGTTGTTACCTGGAGAGACGACCTTCAACATCCTGTCGTCTGGATGGACATTGTCATAGTAGGTCGGGGCGGGGATCACCTTGGGGGTGTACAGGGGACCGGAGAGACCTGGGGGACAGCCATTATGTTTGGTGGGTTGTTGGCAGCGAGGGGGAGCTTTGAGCTACAGTTGGGGGACTCTTAGTGAATAAAAGGGGTAATCCTCTTTCTCTCTCCTATAATGTAAGTTACACTCATAGACAAAACTTAAGTAAGTTTCATATTTTGATGTCGTCGATCGTCTATTTTTTTTTTTAAGAAGAAGACAGAGGCAATTTTGTTCACACTTGGTTATCTCGTGTGTATTCAATAAAGGTTACTGTGTATCAAATATATTTCAGAGTTATTGTCTGAATCCCGATATACATGCTTGAAGGTACAACTTCCTTAAGTTTTGTCCATGAGTGTATATCGGGATTAAGACAATAAATCTGAAATATATTTGATACAAAGTGACCTTTATTGAAGACATATGAGATATAACCAAGTGTGAACATAATTACCTCTCGAAATATTTTGAGAAAAAAATTTTTTTTTTCTTTACAGATCCAGGTATGCCCTTTTATATAATCTTAATTACCTCTGTCTCCTTAAAAAAAATAATAATAAAATAAAATAAACGACTGGCGATATCAAAGACTTACCACTTTCTTAAGTTTTGTCCATGAGTGTTCAAAATGGACGATATATCATAGAAACATGAAAGGCAACAACAACAACAAAAAGCCTTTATTCAGGGTCACTGACCCTATACAGGATTCACCAGAGGTATGCATAAGAACAAAGCAGTGAGACAAAGGAAATAACGATATATACAGAAGAAAAAGAAAAAAAAAAAAAACAAGAAAGAGAAAGAGGGAAGCAAGAAAAACAACACGAAAAGAGTAGCAGTAAGAAAGTGAGGAGTGAGTGTCACTTGGCCTTCTTCTGAGATACGGACTTGTGGAAACCATAAAACGCCGTAGCAATATACTTATTCTGGGTCATATTGTCAATAATTGATGGAAGTGAAGCACAGAGTTGCCCAGTTTTGAGCATAAGGGTTCTTCTTTCAGAGCATAGCAATCAAAAATATAGTGAGTGATTTCATTTTTTAGTTAGAAGCATGAAAGGCTTGAAGTACATTTGACTGTTAAATCAAAGAAGGGTGGAAGTAAGAGGCTCAAGGCTTTCTTCTTCTTAAAATAATAATAAAAGATCATCTTCAAACAGTCTCAAACCGAGATTTTTTTGTAACAAAATAATAAGTGGAAGGCACATCTGACCGTGTAACTAAAGGTTTTTGATGGCTTGCACCATCTGTCGGAAATAAATATCAATTAATCGTTGATTTTTAATTATTCTAGAATTGGATAAATACCCATTCTTGATAAATCAAAAAAGGCTAACCATATACACCTTTCGGGCTGTTGGCCTTCATCAGCGTGGTGCAAGCTGTACCTCAACGACGAAAAAATAACACGTTTTTTAGGCATTCAGAAACGTGTATTTAAAGCCAGAATTGCGAGAACCCCCAAACAGTGTGTGTGAAAAAAAAAAACTCAACATATATATAACATTAATATATGCCTATTTAAAAATATGATCATTGGAAAAAGAAGAAAGTTTGGAAGAGATGTAAAAAAAGGGCAAGCTACCGCGGGTAGCGCCACAAGAGGGAGCCCTATCTGAGAGGCACTACCTCAGCACGGCGAGGGCGAGATAGACTGCTGCAGGACAACCGCTAGGCGGTCGGAGGACTGGACAGCCCGACCGTGCGACTAGGCAGCGGTCAGGACCCACAGAGTGGTGCGGCGACACTGGCCTAAACAGATCAGCCGACCCTGGGTCAAGCGATCAATGTTTGCTCCCTGTGTCTGGGACCCTGGCTCCCAACCTACCGAGGGCGGATTCGGCTTATATACCCCGCGCTGACGCGAGGTTATCTACAATGGGTAGTTAACGGAATATTGCTCCAATCTACAATTTTATAATATATTTCATTTTATTTTATGCTCTAATTGATTAATATATTATTATATTATTAATATTTATTAATTTATTCGATATTTTTAAAAGTTGTTTGACACCGCCATCTAGTGCATAACTTTATAACTATTTTCAAAATAACTATTGAACTATCAATTTAGAAGCTATTTTGGCTTTAAAATATAGAGGCCTAATACATTTTTATTTATATATACTTTTATATAAATTCATATTGTATACCAACTAAGTTTTTAAATTATAAAATTTAATTTATATTATAAATTTTAAAAACTTTTGATAGCAACAATAAGTTTAATTGTTTCCTTTTAACAATGGTAAAAAAAATTTCCGAAGCAGATTTCCGTTTTTATTTTTTTTATTTTAATAATAAACATCATGTAAAGTAATTTCTATTACGAAGGTTCCCCCATCACGGAATTCCATTTCACCCTGTTCAGAGACAATTATTTCTTACTTTTTCTCATATTTTATATTATTTAATATAAATATATTACATGTTCCGCTGGAGATTTCTTCAACCTGTGAATTATATTCATATAATACATCAGTTTTTTTTTTTACTTATCCCATGCACACACGGTACAGACCATGATAATCATGGTGGGTAGTTAGCAACTGCTTTCACTACAAGTGGACCACATGTCTGCCCATGTAAAAAGTAGTTTGACTTTTTCACTTACAAGTGTGCCAGATCTCTGTTTGGTTACTAGGAAGAATTTGCTTTCTTGCATGGGTTGGACTTTTTCAAGAATCGGGGGTCTCACATTGAAGCATTATTCTTTAGAAAAAAAAAAAAAGTTGCCATTACGGGATTTGACACTAGGTCGCGGCTATCGAACATCGAAAGTTGACTTCACTCCCCCCCCCCCCCCCCCATGATAATCATGGTGGGTAGTTAGCGACAGCTTTTACTGTAAATGCACCACATGTCTATACATGTAAAAAGCAGATCAGGTAATAAAACCAGCAAACCTCCCACTACACTGGACCTAGAGACAATATTTGACCACGACCTGTCAACACAATCTAGGATCGACTCAAGGAAATCGTCAAATGAAAAGAACCACTTCCAGATGAAGAAAACACTCTGTAGAATCACAAACGATATTTGGTAACTTCACCTTCGCCGGTCCCAAGCCGGATGGTAAAGGGGGAGAAGTAACAAGCTCGCTAAACAACGTGGGCTCAGCTGGCCATGCTGATAGTACTCTGTAAGGTCTCCAGGGATACAGGATGTCTTTAAATTAAATAATACAACAAGCATTTTATTCGTTTTATGTGCTTCAGTTGTTGTTGTTGTTGTGTCCAATGAACAGATGTCTCCATACATCTCTATCACAGCAATGTCTACTATCTTGGGTGTGTAAAGCTGCTGTTCTGGGCCAATTTTCTGTTGTTGTCGTGTCCAATGAAGAGCCTCAGATGTCTCCATACATCTCTATCACAGTATTGTCCACTATCTTGGGTGTGTAAAGCTGCTGTTCTGGGTCAATTTTCTGTTGTCGTGTCCAATGAAGAGCCTCAGATGTCTCCATACATCTCTATCACAGCAATGTTATCTATCTTGGATGTGTAAAGCTGCTGTTCTGGGTCAATTTTCTGTTGTTGTTGTGTCCAATGAAGAGCCTCAGATGTCTCCATACATCTCTATCACAACAATGTTCTCTATCTTGGGTGTGTAAAGCTGCTGTTCTGGGTCAATTTTCTGTTGTTGTCGTGTCCAATGAAGAGCCTCAGATGACTCCGTTCATCTCTATCACAGCAATGTTCTCTATCTTGGGTGTGTAAAGCTGCTGTTCTGGGTCAATTTTCTGTTGTTGTTGTTGTGTCCAATGAAGAGTCTCAGATGTCTCCATACATCTCTATCACAGCAATGTTCTCTATCTTGGGTGTGTAAAGCTGCTGTTCTGGGTCAATTTTCTGTTGTTGTCGTGTCCAATGAAGAGCCTCATATGTCTCCATACATCTCTATCACAGCAATGTTCTCTATCTTGGGTGTGTAAAGCTGCTGTTCTGGGTCAATTTTCTGTTGTTGTTGTTGTGTCCAATGAAGAGCCTCAGTTGTCTCCATACATCGCTATCACAGCAATGTCCACTATCTTGGGTGTGTAAAGATGCTGCTCTGGGTCAATTTTCTGTTGTTGTCGTGTCCAATGAAGAGCCTCAGATGTCTCCGTACATCTCTATCACAGCAATGTTCTCTATCTTGGGTGTGTAAAGCTGCTGTTCTGGGTCAATTTTCTGTTGTTGTTGTTGTGTCCAATGAAGAGCCTCAGATGTCTCCATACATCTCTATCACAGCAATGTCCACCATCTTGGGTGTGTAAAGCTGCTGTTCTGGGTCCATGTCAAATGTACTCCTGTAGAAGGACAGAGATGCCCGAAAGTTCGGGATTGTGTCAATAAAAAAGAAACTCCAGAAACCTGTTGTATTATGAAAAAACAATAGAAAAAGATAAGTGGGTCAGGTGTTGATATTAAAAATAAAGAAGTCATTTCCTGACCACGAGCACATGTGCTTTTTAGATGGCAGAGCGCCATCTAGTGGAGCAAAAATAAACTAAACGTTTATTTAGCTTTCTCCGTGATATTTTGCCAACCCAATTTCTTGACAAACCAAGAATATTTTAAAATTTAATTTATATTCAGAGGATTTAAACCATTGATGCAGGGTGTCTGTACTCCATGTTAGGAGTTTCTGTACATGTTCCTCATGTCAGACATTGGAGCTGAGTCAGTGACATGCTACTGAGTCCCAGTCATAATGACAAAGACATTTAATCTCTGTACATGTTCCTCATGTCAGACATTGGAGCTGAGTCAGTGACATGCTACTGAGTCCCAGTCATAATGACAAAGACATTCAATCTCTGTACATGTTCCTCATGTCAGACATTGGAGCTGAGTCAGTGACATGCTACTGAGTCCCAGTCATAATGACAAAGACATTCAACCTCTGTACATGTTCCTCATGTCAGACATTGGAGCTGAGTCAGTGACATGCTAATGAGTCCCAGTCATAATGACAAAGACATTCAATCTCTGTACATGTTCCTCATGTCAGACATTGGAGCTAAGTCAGTGACATGCTACTGAGTCCCAGTCATAATGACAAAGACATTCAATCTCTGTACATGTTCCTCATGTCAGACATTGGAGCTGAGTCAGTGACATGCTACTGAGTCCCAGTCATAATGACAAAGACATTCTATCTCTGTACATGTTCCTCATGTCAGACATTGGAGCTGAGTCAGTGACATGCTACTGAGTCCCAGTCATAATGACAAAGACATTTAATCTCTGTACATGTTCCTCATGTCAGACATTGGAGCTGAGTCAGTGACATGCTACTGAGTCCCAGTCATAATGACAAAGACATTCAATCTCTGTACATGTTCCTCATGTCAGACATTGGAGCTGAGTCAGTGACATGCTACTGAGTCCCAGTCATAATGACAAAGACATTCAATCTCTGTACATGTTCCTCATGTCAGACATTGGAGCTGAGTCAGTGACATGCTACTGAGTCCCAGTCATAATGACAAAGACATTCAATCTCTGTACATGTTCCTCATGTCAGACATTGGAGCTGAGTCAGTGACATGCTACTGAGTCCCAGTCATAATGACAAAGACATTCAATCTCTGTACATGTTCCTCATGTCAGACATTGGAGCTGAGTCAGTGACATGCTACTGAGTCCCAGTCATAATGACAAAGACATTCAATCTCTGTACATGTTCCTCATGTCAGACATTGGAGCTGAGTCAGTGACATGCTACTGAGTCCCAGTCATAATGACAAAGACATTCAATCTCTGTACATGTTCCTCATGTCAGACATTGGAGCTGAGTCAGTGACATGCTACTGAGTCCCAGTCATAATGACAAAGACATTCAATCTCTGTACATGTTCCTCATGTCAGACATTGGAGCTGAGTCAGTGACATGCTACTGAGTCCCAGTCATAATGACAAAGACATCTTGCAGATAGAGGTTGCCTGGCCAATAATCGTTGTTCTTCAAAAAGAAGACAAACTTCGACCAGTGTAGTTCTTATTTAAAAAACTCTGCTCGCTGAAGTGTCTCTTAGTTCAGGAAAACAAAGACTCGAGGAGATAAGAAAGTAGCCAGCTTATTTGCATATTACAGTAGAATACTCAACTGTTGCTACCTTCTGTGTGCTCAGTAAGACATGTGGGTTTACGTATGTATCAATGGCGTCTCACCCAGGTCATCCTCCACTATGTCCGGGTAACAAGGGGGAGTGGGGACCACCTCAGGCTGTGGGACCTCCACGGACTCCGGGGGACACGGCCTGAACACCACCTCCTCCCCCAGAGCCAGGTCCAGCAGCTGCTCCACTGAGTCCTGGACAGTCGACCTGGCTTCACCACTTCTTGACAAGATTGTCACATTCCTCGGTGTCAAAATTCACACTTTTGTTTGTATCCCGTGTATCATTCCACAATGTCTGGAAGCTCTATATGTTGAACAGGGAGTAGATACACGCATGTACAAAATTTAAGGAAGTGGTAAGTCTTTGATGTCGACGGTCGTCTTTTTTTTTTTTTTTTTAAGGAGACAGAGGCAATTTTGTTCACATTTGAATATCTCATGTGTCTTCAATAAAGGTCACTGTAATATCCTTCAGAGTTATTGCCTCAATCCCGATATACATGCTGAAAGGTACAACTTCCTTAAGTTTTGTCTATGAGTGTAAATTTCTGGCTGCCGCCTTCTAGAAGGCCGGGTGACCTCTGAATAACCAAAAAAACGAACTCATGAAGATTGTTCATACAATGAAAATTAATACACACTTAATATAAGCTGACATTTGACTATTATAGATTACAAACATTAAATAACAAGATCGCATACAAATAAATGAGTTATAGGTGACGTTTTGGTAGCATCGTTGTTACCATCTTCAGACAAAATACTGAAATATGAGGATGGTGACAATGCGGTTACCAAAATGTCACCCATTATTTATTCGGGTATTTTGTTACTTTATGTTTTTAATAAACATTTGTTGCATGCACACCTGCATGAACAAACCAGGATACCCATAGAGTACACTCATGGACAAAACTTAAAGAAGTTGTACCTTTTAGCATGTATATCGGTATTCAGACAATAACTCTGAAAGATATTTGATACACAGTGACTATTATTGAAGACATACAAGATAACCAAGTGTGAGCATACAAATTTGCCTTTGTTTCTTAAAAAAAAAAAAAAAGACGACCGGCGACATCAAATACTTTCCACTTCCTTAAGTTTTGTCCATGAGTGTTGATGTGGTTGGATAGGGTCTAAGATGGCCTTCCAAAGGAGAAGGTTGCCAGTGTTTGAGTACAACTGTGGCATTATAGGGCAGAACCAACTGTTTCAATACCTTAAAAAAAACTTTATTCGAAACAAAATAACATCACCAAGCTTATTAAAATAAATACTCGTATGTGATATCGTTTATGCAGTCGTGGTCACCGAGGTACACAGGAGCAGTAGAGGAATCGCTCACTACACACGGGAGCTAACGGATCTGTGACTCTCAAGACGGCATCTACAAGGCGTGTAGCATCGAAGCTGGACTGAAGAAGACTGAGGTACACAGGAGCAGTAGAGGAATCGCTCACTACACACGGGAGCTAACGGATCTGTGACTCTCAAGACGGCATCTACAAGGCGTGTAGCATCAAAGCTGGACAGAAGAAGACTGAGGTACACAGGAGCAGTAGAGGAATCGCTCACTACACACGGGAGCTAACGGATCTGTGACTCTCAAGACGGCATCTACAAGGCGTGTAGCATCAAAGCTGGACAGAAGAAGACTGAGGTACACAGGAGCAGTAGAGGAATCGCTCACTACACACGGGAGCTAACGGATCTGTGACTCTCAAGACGGCATCTACAAGGCGTGTAGCATCGAAGCTGGACAGAAGAAGACTGAGGTACACAGGAGCAGTAGAGGAATCGCTCACTACACACGGGAGCTAACGGATCTGTGACTCTCAAGACGGCATCTACAAGGCGTGTAGCATCAAAGCTGGACAGAATAAAGGTGATCTACAGTTTGTGGTTCTACCCGGCAGTGAGGACATGTTGGATGCCAGAGATCTGCAAGAACGTGACCAGTAAAGGAATCGCTCACTACACACGGGAGCTAACGGATCTGTGACTCTCAAGACGGCATCTACAAGGCGTGTAGCATCGAAGCTGGACTGAAGAAGAAAGGTGATCTACAGTTTGTGGTTCTACCCGGCAGTGAGGACATGTTGGATGCCAGAGATCTGCAAGAACGTGACCAATAAGGATGGTAGTGGTGTCCATTCCAAGACAAATCTTGGACAGGAATGTCCTAAGTCGGAGAGGACGCAAATCTTATGAGTCTTCTGTTCGTATATGCTTGGGTGTAGACTAAGGTCCAGGCTTCCATTGTAGATGAGTGGGCACGGCAGCAGGCTAGACTGCAGGAAAGTATGGAGTAGTGCAGATTAGAGACTGCTGCATTCTGGTCAGCCAGTTCATTGCTTGCTCTTCTGCTGTGGCCCTTTATCCAACAAACCTGTTGTACTCGGTCTAGTGCCAGAATTATCTCCGAGTTAGAGCTGATTGGGCTGGAACAGGAGTACATATAGCAGCCAGTGCAGATCTGCAGTCAGACGAAATCCTGGGTTGGCTGGAAGACTTTCCGCAAGAATCTAAAGAATGGCAAGTAGTTCGGCTTGGGAAGCTGAGCAATCAGGATGGAGTATTGGTTGGTGTTGTGAAGAAAGGATAACTGCGGCACACCCAACACTCCGGGTGTTGATCCATCAGTAACAGGGGACCTTGTCGTATTCCAAGCTGGAGGATATTGGGTATGGAAGAGTAGTTAGATCAGGCTGAAATTCGAATAGACCAAATTGGTATAAAGCCTGCATAGATCTAAATTAAATACTTGATGCATCGAGCAAGGCTCTTCCACTAAATCACAAAATAAGCTCTGGATAGACAACATTTAAAATATAATCATTAATTAGTTCTCTCCATCGCTGAAAATTAGAAATACACTCATGGAAAAAACTTAAGGAAGTTTCCTATTTTGATGTCACTTTGTTATATCTCACTAGCCGAATGACCCGGGCAACGCCCGTGTTTTACCCGATTGAATGTTTTGATTCAAATACTATTTGTTACAATTATAATTTGGCCCCTTAAATAAATGCATATGTTAGTTAATAACTATAGCCTATGTGCTTTATCTGTCTATGTACTGTTGGCTTCCGTAGGCGTCTCTTACTGGGAAAGAGAAAGAGAGGATTCCATTTGGTTATTAACTAATATATGCATTTATTTAAGGAGCGACCCGCTCCAACACAATAGTTACAAATATGGGGGGGGGGGGGCAAAGGTGGCGTGATCGTAGCCGACCAATAGGAGGGCGCCATTCCAAAAAAAAAAAAAAAAGCAAACCGTGACAGAGGCGACGAAGAATGACGCTCGTAACTGTATATAGAATGTCTTCAATAAAGGTCACTTTATATCAAATCTATTTCAGAGTTATTGTCTAATCCTGGTATACATGTTGAAAGGTACAACTTACTTAAGTTTTGTCCAAGAGTGTAGTTATTTTAAAAGTGTTGCGTCGTCCATAAAGTCGCGGGCGAATTTTGGTTTTCCCGTGGACGATTTAGGCGCCTTTGGTTAGCGGCCGCTAGTCCCCGAGGTAAACAAAGATGTGTCTTAGACAGAGTACAACCTTCTGTTATTTTACAAGATACTTTTCACCTCACAATTATCTTCTTCTTATAATATACTGATTCAGGTAAATATTCAACTGATGATGGTAACAATACTGTTACCAAAACGTCACACAGTATTTATTTGTATATGGTCTTATTACCTTGTGTTTATAATCTAATCCCAATTGTGCCTTATCAGATTCCCTGGTGAGTGCATTAATGATATTTCACAATAAAACCTCACTTTAACAGTTAACTTGGTTCTGATGTAGTAATTCTGAAGTCCCAAGTTTTAAGTCCGAATTGCTAATTTAACAATGGTTTAGTAACAAATTTAAATTTTGGTACTAAGTCATTTTATTATAAAGAGATTTCACTGTAAACACAAGGTAATAAGAACAAATCTAAATAAATAAATTGGGTGTGACGTTTTGGTAACAGTGTTGTTACTATCAGAGAAAAGTACTGAAACTTTTTAATTCAGTACTTTATCTTCTTCTTCTTCTTTCTTATCTCCACTCAACAATCCTATCAGGGTATCAAGACTGTAGAGCTTGAGAAGGTGTCTTCTGGGGATGAGTAAAGCTCATCAATGGATGAGTCAATACAGTCAATGATGTGGTTTGGGGTTGCAGGTTGACACTTAGTACATAGCGGAAAAATCTTGCAACCATTCTGGAAAGTCTTCCTCTTCTTCTTTCTTATCTCAAAGCCATGATAATCACGGTGGGTAGTTAGCGACTGCTTTTACTGTAAGCTCACCACATGTCTACACATGTGAAAAGCAGTTCGACTTTGCACTTACAAATGTGCCAGAGCCCCGTTTGGTTACTTGCACTCGCTGGTGGGGTTGGACTGGAAAGTCATTGTCTGTAGATGACCAGACTTAAGTCTGGAAATCAAAGACTGTTGTTCCCCCAGGAGGACAGAATTGTCCCTCCTGTTCTGTACCAGCCTGTGCTGCAGTAGATTTCAATACCACCAGTAGATTTACTTTATCTGATGATGGTAACACCACTGTCACTGAAATGTTGCACACTATTTATTTATATGGCCTTATTACCAGGTGAATAAAATATTATTCCCTCATCCGAGGAATTGCTTTGGAGGATTTTTTTTTTATCTTACTCAACTTAATAAGTATGTTGTTCTATGAATAATCTGTTCCCAGTCAATAAAAATCATGTAGATAAATATCTCTCTTAGTTGTTGTGTCAAACTTAAGCCTATCAAAATATTATATATAATTATAGCTACATGAAAACAAAACCAAATAAATTAATAGTGTGTGACGTTTCAGTAACAGCATTGTCACCATCATCAGACAAAAGAATAAATGATAAAAGAATAACACAGCAAGTTCTTAAATAACACTGTTATCAATGTACAATCACTTGTAGCTATAATCTAAATTGTGCTTCCTTATTGATGTAAATATACATATAGGATTAATAAAATATTAAACAATATTTTCTGTGCTTGTTAGAACTAACAATCATTGGATGTGCCGCACTGGCATTCAATGTCTTCTGTCGACACATGCGAAATTCAACCGCTAAATACCAGTGATGTAAAACTTCAATCATCTCGGAATATTATGCAACTTATCATATGTAGTATGCGCATATGTGCAGTCTGGCATCCAATAAAGAAGTCGGTGGACGAGTGGGTAACACCCTCGATTCCCGACAGTCATGACCCGGGATTAAATCCCACTTTAACATTTTGTTTAATATATGAATACCCTTCACATTCATTGTTTCAATTATCATAAACTAGGTTGCTCTTGTTGAGTGGTACCTAATAAAGTGATTTTGGAACCGAAGTCTGGCATCCTTCTATGTAAATCTCTGAAGCTAACTTCAAGGTTGAAATAGGGCTGTTAAACCTTCCCTTTGGTGGTGATATCCACCAGGAATGGTGTAAACTTGGCTCTCAGTATTGTCCAGTGTTGCTGATTGTTTTCTATAGTACAGTAGAACCTCCCTTGTAAAGGACACCTAATTACAGATCCAAGGTATCCTCTTACCTTAGAGTTGCAAAATAATAAAAATGGTAATTTTGGAAGTGAAAACTGTTCTTAATAGAGAGGTGTCCTCTTACCTTAGAGTTACAAAATAATAAAAATGGTAATTTTGGAAGTGAAAACTGTTCTTAGTAGAGAGGTGTCCTCTAGAGGGAGTGTCCTCTCATGGAGGTTCTACTGTATTTACATAGTCCTCTCATACAAATATAAAAGAAAATTTAACTTCTTGTCATCCAAAGTAATCACCACATTCCATTTGGAAATATTGTTTTCTGAAAAAAAAAAAATCCCACAAAAAAGTAAACAACCACAATCAAATTTATTTACATACATTAAATATTCCATGATATACATAGTATTTTCTTTAAAATTAAATATGTGTGATTTTTAAATAATATAACAAAAATATGGAATACTTAAAAAAATAAATAATAACAAATTACACAAGGATATATAAATAAATATTGATAATTAATTTCATCACTCAAAGAAAAAAGTATGATTAGTATGTAATCTTTTGAATAAATAAAATATTCCTTAAAATTGAAATAATTTCTAAAAATATATATAGGAACAATAATGAAAAAATACATATAAATTATAAATAAAGTGGAAAAATTTGCAAATTATCATTGACTAGTTTATCATCATCATCATATTGTTGATGAGGATAATATTTATCTTACAGAAAGATTTTTCAAGCAGAAGAGAATTAAGTCTGAAATTTCCAAATTCTCCAAGTTGAGATAGGGTGAAAGTCTCTCATGTTTCTATGACAAGCATTTCTATATTATCCCAGTGAGCTTCCCAATAGAATAGGAGCTGTACCCTACAAAATACATACAGAATATATACTTGGCATGAACAAGTGACACCAAAATAATAAGAGAAACAGAATCAAATGCTATTAATTAATATTCAATGGCAAAAAATGTCATTCACATTATTTTTTAATTTCAAAATATATATTTTAAAACATTTCAATGAAATATATGGATATATATTAATATATATATATAAACTAGGAATATAAATATATATATATATATATATATATATATATATATATACTAGATATGTGAAATATATAAAATATTGTAATTCATTGGTTTCAAAAAAAAAAAAAAAAAAAATTTGAAGTTTGTTTTTCTATAAGTTCTGAGAACAATAATACATTTTTCAAAATTTTAAAGAATTCAATGGATCAACTCTCTCTCTATATATATAATAAATAAAAATTTAAAATACATATGTAAATAAGATTGATTTTACATTAATAGGACTAAAAATTTTTGATTTCCATTTTCTAAAAATTCTATAATATATTGTTTATCCTAAATAAAATTAGATGATAATTTTAAAAAAATTATATATATAGGTAATACTAAACACTTCAGTACTTCTGTAGATAGGATTGCATTGTGTGAAATCAATGTGCAAATATATATTTTTATTTTTTTCCAGTAGCCAAAAGTTGATCAGAAAGCCAATCAATGCCATCCTGTAGACCTTCCCCAGATATGGCATTGCTGGAACAAATGTGCCATGGCTTGTTCTGTAGATTTTCCAAGGCAAGGGCTTGACTCACCTTCACTCCTGACATGGAATCCTTTAAGTCCATCTTGTTAGCAAAAAATAAAATTGGAATATATTTATGTTTGAGTTCTCTGTGAGATAGCATCATTTCTAATTCATCTCTTGCAACAACCATTCTCAAACTGTCACTGCTGTCAATTACAAAGATAATACCATGAACATCTTTGTAGTAATGTTCCCACAGATTTCTATATCTTCCTTGGCCAGACATATCAAAAGTTGTAAATAGGAGATTTTTTATTTTAAATTTATCAACATTAAATCCGACTGTTGGTACGATATCAATTGATTTTTCTTCTGCTGGTTTAAAATGGTTAATTATAGATGTTTTCCCACTATTATCTAGTCCGACTATTAAGATGTTAACTTGTTTTCTTTTGATTCCTAAAAAAGATGTAAGCCTATCGAAAAGACCTACCATTTTGAATGACGATAGGGTTGGGGATTAAAAATAACAGTCGACTTTATAATAAAATATTTGACAGTCAACTTTCTTCCTCGAAATCACTCGATGCAAAACCCAGCTTACTAACAACATTGCGTTACCATGGAAACCCATGTGCATCTTACGATGGCGCATGCTCGTGAGCTCCTGTTTATTTAATTTGAAACTTTTTTATTTTAGAAGTGCATCTCTCTCTTAAATATGATAATCTTATTTTATATATATAGAATGTGAAAAACTTTTTAAAAAATGAGTCAATATAATGAATCAAAAAGAAATACATTTTCTACAACCAGCAGACTAACAGGAACGAGAATTTCAAGTACCGAGCAGTCGTCTGCGAACATTCGTAAACCTCCTAATAGGAAATCATCAAAACATATCAATGATGAGCCAACCTTACCTGCAATTAAAAAATCAAAAATAACTTATGACGATATTCCCAAAGTAAGTTCATATTTTAAAAAAATCCACATTTTTCCGTAAAATTATTTTCCCGTCCACTCATCCTCTCACCGTATTTAATTAAATAATTAAACCCCTATTCCATCTCGTAGAAAGTTATGCAGAAATTAATACGTGAATAATTATTTAAATGAGAGTGTAAATTAAAAAAAAAATTTAACTCTCTCGAAGTTCGTTTGCCAAACTCTACCCCAAAATTTGTTTAAGTGATTAATAATTTGCTTAAAAATCATTTATATGAGAAAAAAATGATGGATTTTAAAATTATTTAGTGCAAATAAATTGTCATTGTTCTTATATTTATTACAAGTTAAATGATAAATTCCTTTTTTTATAAAAGGTTGCAAATGATGCAATATAGAGAATTAACAATTATAATTGGGTAACATTTTTTAATTGTATGATATAAACTTGCATATTGCACATTATATTCATCATTGTAGTAAGAAAGAAGCAGTAAATTTTGTTTATTTAAAAATGAAATATGTTTGTAAATAGTATATTATTTTGAATAAATTCTTTTCCAATATAGAACTTTACCTAGTCTGAAATAATATTAAATAGGTGTTTATAAAATTAACTGTAAGATTCATATAGGTTGTAAGAAATGCATTTTTAATTATTAAAAGTCTGCCAGTATTTCATAGCAACAACATTTAAGTTTCAAGATAATTTCTGTTCAGTGTTGAACCCCTTCCCTAACTACTTCTATGAATAATGCTTATTTCTGATTGGTTGATAGAAGCATTTTCCAGTTTGAATGCCCCACAGAATGGAAGCACATTGATATACTGTTATAAGATTTCTGATATTCTTTATTTCGACTTAGAGTGCTATGTCCCTCTAGGGACACTTGGATTATATTTTTTGGATATATCTACAATTTGGATTATAGATTAGAAATTAAAAAGGCAACAAGACCAAATCCATGTGTGGCGTTTTGGTAACAACACTGTTACAAAGCATCACACACTATTTATCATTCAATACTTTTGTCTGATGATGGTAACAATGCTGTTACCGAAATGTTATACGCTATTTATTTATTTGTTTTGGTCATATTACCTCATTTATTAAGGATTTTTAACTATTACTATTTTCAAAAACCATTTGTTGGTTGGAAGTTGAGAAAAACACAGTCACATCAATGATTTATTTAACTCCTGACATTTCTGCTCTCCTCAGAGGAATGTTTGTTTTGAATCCAAGTTCTACTTATATACATACACAGAAATATATGTAAATCATCATGCATTTTAGAAATTCCTATATGTATATTGTTGCAGCTTTGCAGGGTCGTCGACCTTGGTTTCTTCTTTCTTGGTGTTATACACCGAGCAGGTTTCCATACTCAAAGCAAATAAAGAAAAGTAAATAAAAATAAATTACCTTTTAAAGTTATTTTGTTTATTTATTCGTTGTCTTCCTCGTAGGTCGTGATCCTCAGTCTCGGTCTAGGTCCTCTCTCGCTCCAATAACCAATCAAGATATATGTACAATAAATATTACAAAAGGGATGAAACTATAAAAAGGAATGATGATAATCTAAATAATCTGTTTTAAATAAATATTAAATATCATAGAATATTTTGAATAAATGTAAGGTGCATTAAAATTGATGTAACAATATAAGTAGAACTTGGATTCAAAATAACCATTTCCCTGAAGGCGGCCATTTCTTTTGGAGCTAAGTCAGTGGCCTGAGTAGTGCTCCCAGTCTTAATGACATTCTACTTCACCCAGTCATGATGGTTGTCAAACAGACACCACAACTTGATACCCTAATATGATTGAGTGGAGATAAGAAAGAAGATTCCTCTGAAGAGAGAGTGACAGCAGGAAGTTAAATAAACCATTATTTGATGTGTTTTTTCTGTATTATTATTTTTTAATTATGTGAAATATAGTGTTCTTATCTCCACATATTAGGATATCAACAACAACAAAGCTTTATTAAGACCTTTTAGTCTTATACAGATTCTCCAAGCAGAAATATAGGATACATGAAGGAAAAACAGTGATAGAACTTAATGGTAACATGATGTTTATATACAGGGAAAATTATATAAATACAATCAAGTTAATAGATTAATCTGGGCAAATTGGAGGCAAAGAAAGTTGCTATACATGGATTTACTACGGATTCTCGTGTTAGGTCTTGTGGAGTTATTTGGTAGCAGCTCTGAGACCTTTCTTAGCTATGTAGAACTTTTCCTAGTCATCATCCCCGCCCTTGACATTGCCGGTTGGACTTCACTTGTAAGCATTTCAACCTGTGAGTCAATTGTGGAGTCTTCCACTAGTAAATTAGTTGAATCCCTCAAGCTGCTTTTGTAAGATGTAGCCTTGTCAGCTGCCCAGGCATATTAGGATATCAAGTTGTGACCTTTGATGGTGTCTGGGTGAATTAGAATGCGTCTGTCTTTGTCATTAAGACTGGGAGCACTACTCAGTGGCAGGCCGAATGTGAAATATAATGTTATTGGCATCATTAGATGTATGTTTACCTTAAGTATCTCGCACAGTGTTGAAGTTGGAATGACGGCTGTGTGTTGGTGCTATCAGACCAAGTCCTTCCGTCTGCTGCGACAGTCTAGACTGGACCCCCTGGGACTGCCTCCAATACCCCACCTAGATGTGGACAAGGACCGGTACAAGCAGAACCCCCTCCTGCGCTGGAGGCTGGTCACTGAGTGGGAGAGGGAGGAGCGCAAGCAAGTGTGAGTCCTACTTCCTCTTTCACATAGCTCCTTGTTCATGTATACTGTACATCTACAGTCCTCCGCTCTGCCAACTGAGCTATTGAGGGTTACTCTCTCTTGTAAACCCCACTACCTTCTATATACATTCGATAAAGCACAAATTTGGATTATGGATCATAGATACAAGAAAATAAGACCTAATGTTACGTTTCGGTAACAGCGTTGTTACCATCATCAAACAAGAGAATAAAATATTTCGGATTGGGTCTTATTTTCTTGTAGCTGATATTCCTTCTTTTGTTCTCTCCTTTCTAAATAAATAATGGATGAGCTCACCATCTGCTATAAAAGAAATTGAAACTATTTCAGAAACACAAGGTAACTGACCAAATCTAACTAAATAAATAGTGTGTGACGTTTCGCTAACAGCGTTGTTGCCATCTTTAGGCAAATATACTGAATGATGGTGGTAACAACGCTGTTAATCCAAATTGTACCTTATCATTGGAGATTTGGTCTTATTACCTTGTGTTTATAATCTATAATCCAAATTGTACCTTATCATTGGAGATTTGGTCTTATTACCTTGTGTTTATAATCTATAATCCAAATTGTACCTTATCATTGGAGATTTGGTCTTATTACCTTGTGTTTATAATCTATAATCCAAATTGTACCTTATCATGGATTTGGTTGTAATGGATTTATATGTAATTTTTCTGTCCTAAAAGCTTATATCTATAGTTTGCTTGAATACCATTTATAAGATTCACAGTGTAGTAGCATCCAATACAGAGTTATAGGAGATCTGGTAGATTAAATTTGTGAAACCGCTGGGAGGGTTCACCACTGATGAACTAAGACCTCCCAATATTTTCCATCGCAGTAGAACAGTGGATTTGTTAAAATAAACATTCGTGATCTGATGTTTCTTTTCTTAGATTTGTGGTGTAGTTACACCAGTCTCTACCCCATGAATAGCATATGTGTACTTGGGATACAAGTATCAGCAACATGAAATACTTTAGAAGAGAACTACTGGACAATGATGAATATATTCTGTGGTGACCAGCTTGGCCAAGATTGAAGCTATGAAGAAGGCAGAACGAGCTCGTCCCTTGCAGCCCAAGTTTGTCTACGCCGGGCTGCCCTGGCCACCAGAGGTAAGCTGTTGCTCTACTGTGATCTACATTGATCCAGCCGTGTCCAGTACCACATCAACAAGCTGAGGGACAGTGTCTACAACGCCCCAGTACCTTCCATCTCCAAGGATGTGATGGGCCATGTGCTGGCGCTGATTGCCCCCTCCCTAAGAGCCAACAAGCCCATGGTGTGCAAGATCTTCGGGGAGGTGAAGGAAACCTATGAGATGGCTGTCAGGAAGTATGTCAGTAAGTGGGCAGCTGATTGGTATTGGAGGATAATGTGATAGAATGAAGGTCTGGAGTATAGATAAGAATCACATGGTGAAAGGACCAAATCCAACTGAATACATTCTATTATTTCTAGTAAAGAAATGTATATTAAATTCAATACCTTTTGTAGATATATTTTTAATTATATAGCAACAAATATCTTTTAAGAAACTGATAATTTATATCAACCTTATTGTACATATTGCCAGACACTTCTTTCTTTTGTACACAGGTATTTTTCTCGTTTTTTTCCTCTCTTTCTCATTGTTAACATCATATGACTATTCTATTCACAGCCTAAAATTATTGTATATATATGTATAGACAAATGTAAAGGCATACATGTATGACAACGCAAGTGTCCCTAGGGGGACATAGCGCTTTAAATTGAAATAATAAAAAAAAAAGCATTCTATGTGATGTAACAGTATTGTTGGCATCCTCAGAGAAAATGGTAGACAAAGTACTTTTCATCCAGTACTTTTGTCTCAAGATGGTAGCAACAACTGTTACTGAAATGACATTTTTACCTGGTCTTGTTGCCTTGTGAGAATGGCCTGGAATTAGAAGAGCTACACAAGGAGGTCAAGATTCATTAACCAGGTGAAATGGTGTTTCAGGATGGCTGACCTTTCTATCAGAGCTGGCTTTTACTGCATGATTCTGATACAGTAGAAGAACCTCCAAGAGAGGACACCTCTCTCTAAAGACCACTTTGGCTCTGTAACTAGATTTTGTCCTTAGAGAGTACTTGGTTGGAGGTTGTGTGGAATGGACCCACTCTAGTCACATACAAGCTCGGGCTGAAGGACTTGAGTTTGAACACAATCAGTGAATGTTCCACCCAAACAGGATTCTCAATAAAAAATCCACTTCAATAGAAATTCTCTCTGAAGAACAACACCTAGTTGCAGAGTCAACATGTCCTTCAGATAGAGAGAGGTGTCCACAGAGAAGCTAATTGCTAAACCTTTTGGTGATCTAAACTGTCTTTTGTAGAGTGAAATGAACCTTGTTCAGATGAAAAAGTAGCTGAACATCTCCCTCAAGTAATCATCTACCTGAGTCAGAGAAAAGCCTCACCAACTTCGCCTTCTTTAATTAACATTAGGATATGCAAATCTAATAAAAAAATTCAGTGTATCAAGACACAGGCAATGTGTTGCAGTGGACTATGTCTTTGCCTCCACCAAGTCCGAGCAGAAGGATGAATACACCCAGCCCCCCATGTGAGAAACTGTTGCTCCAGGCCAATGTTGACCAACCTGACACTCACCACCATCCAACAGCTCTATTGTGTGGCCCTAGGAATAAAGAAATCAAGTGAAGAAGCATGGACAGCCAATAGGATATTGAAGTTTTGTTGTGTCTGATGTTCTAAACATTTAAAATATATTTAAAGTGGAATTTCATTATTTTTGTCCCTACAATTTCTATATCCTTCGAAAAAATCATTCAACTTTTGTCTCACTGGTGAAAGAAAGGAAAAAATAAGAGGCAATCTAGAAAGTTGTCCTTTAGAGAAATTTTGTTTGTGAGGAAATATGGGGGAGGCACTTGTCGTATATGGTGAATGGCTGTAAGATCTACGGATGATTGACACATAGAGAGCTGGACTCTCGCCAGAGCCCCAATTGGCTTCTCCTTGGTGCGTTACATATGGTAACAAGACCAAATCCAAGGCAAAGTCAGACTTTCACCAAAGTTTGCCTGGATCATGGTGCCATGATCAACTAAAGCTGCACCTTACACCCCATTCCATGAGATTGACTCGTGGAATTCGTGTAATCTTTACACAAGAGGATAAGAAACAACAACAGACCAATTCCAAATAAATATGTTGTGTGTGACTTTTTGGTAACAGCGATGTTAAGGACAAAAGTACTGAATGAGACTGATGAGGGTAACAATGCTGTTGCCGAAATATCACACTTTATGAATTTCTTTGAGGATTTGGTCTTATTACCCTGTTGTTCTGAAAAAAGGAGAGAAGAATAAAGCTGAATGTGGGATTTGCTCCCAGATCCTGGTGGTGTCAGGGAGTGTGTACTGGTGGTGTCAGGGAGTGTGTCCTGGTGGGGTCAGGGAGTGTGTCCTGGTGGTGTCAGGGAGTGTGTCCTGGTGGTGTCAGGGAGTGTGACTGAAAGAGAGACCTGTGGTGCAGGAAGACCAGCTTCGATATTCCGCAGGAGCTCCAAGATTATGTGAAGGAGAGCCGCAGACACTGGACCAGGATCTGTTTCACCTACGAGCCGGTGGTCCGGACCATTGTGGACAAGAGCTACCAGCTGCTGCAGGGCCAGAGTCTGGCGGACTTCAACATCCTCTGGTAGGTCCAGTGCAATGGCTTTAAATCATGCTGCACAGCTGTAAAATTGTTTTAGTATTACAGGATTCCCCTTTCAAACAAGTCCACAAGCCCCATGCCACAAATTTTACAATACAGTTGAACCTCGCAGTAAAGGACACCTAAATGCAGAGGAAAGTGTTCTTTAGGGAGAGGTGTCCTCTTACCAGAGATTAGCTAAATTGTAAAAATGGTAATTTTGGCAATGAAAACTGTTTTTTTGTAGAGAAGTGTCTGCTAGCAGGAGTGTCCCCTCATGGAGGTTGTTCTACTGTATTGGTGATGGAAACTTTCCTTTGTAGAGAGGTGTCCTATCATGGAGGTTTTTCTACTGTATTAGTGATGGAAACTGACCTTTGTAGAGAGGTGTCCTATCATGGAGGTTGTTCTACTGTATTGGTGATGGAAACTGTCCTTTATAGAGAGGTGTCCTATCATGGAGGTTGTTCTACTGTATTGGTGATGGAAACTTTCCTTTGTAGAGAGGTGTCCTATCATGGAGGTTGTTCTACTGTATTAGTGATGGAAACTGTCCTTTGTAGAGAGGTGTCCTATCATGGAGGTTGTTCTACTGTATTAGTGATGGAAACTGACCTTTGTAGAGAGGTGTCCTATTAGTGTTGGAAACTTTCCTTTGTAGAGAGGTGTCCTATCATGGAGGTTGTTCTACTGTATTAGTGATGGAAACTTTCCTTTGTAGAGAGGTGTCCTCTCATGGAGGTTTTTCTACTGTATTAGTGATGGAAACTGACCTTTGTAGAGAGGTGTCCTATCATGGAGGTTGTTCTACTGTATTAGTGTTGGAAACTTTCCTTTGTAGAGAGGTGTCCTATCATGGAGGTTGTTCTACTGTATTGGTGATGGAAACTGACCTTTGTAGAGAGGTGTCCTATCATGGAGGTTGTTCTACTGTAGTAGTGATGGAAACTGTCCTTTATAGAGAGGTGTCCTATCATGGAGGTAGTTCTACTGTAGTAGTGATGGAAACTGTCCTTTATAGAGAGGTGTCCTATCATGGAGGTTGTTCTACTGTAGTAGTGATGGAAACTGTCCTTTATAGAGAGGTGTCCTATCATGGAGGTAGTTCTACTGTAGTAGTGATGGAAACTGTCCTTTATAGAGAGGTGTCCTATCATGGAGGTTGTTCTACTGTATTGGTGATGGAAACTTTCCTTTATAGAGAGGTGTCCTATCATGGAGGTTGTTCTACTGTAGTAGTGATGGAAACTTTCCTTTGTAGAGAGGTGTCCTATCATGGAGGTTGTTCTACTGTATTGGTGATGGAAACTTTCCTTTGTAGAGAGGTGTCCTATCATGGAGGTTGTTCTACTGTAGTAGTGATGGAAACTTTCCTTTGTAGAGAGGTGTCCTATCATGGAGGTTGTTCTACTGTATTGGTGATGGAAACTGTCCTTTATAGAGAGGTGTCCTATCATGGAGGTAGTTCTACTGTAGTAGTGATGGAAACTGTCCTTTATAGAGAGGTGTCCTATCATGGAGGTTGTTCTACTGTATTAGTGATGGAAACTTTCCTTTATAGAGAGGTGTCCTATCATGGAGGTTGTTCTACTGTATTGGTGATGGAAACTGTCCTTTATAGAGAGGTGTCCTATCATGGAGGTTGTTCTACTGTATTAGTGATGGAAACTGTCCTTTGTAGAGAGGTGTCCTATCATGGAGGTTGTTCTACTGTATTGGTGATGGAAACTGTCCTTTATAGAGAGGTGTCCTATCATGGAGGTTGTTCTACTGTATTGGTGATGGAAACTTTCCTTTGTAGAGAGGTGTCCTATCATGGAGGTTGTTCTACTGTATTGGTGATGGAAACTTTCCTTTATAGAGAGGTGTCCTATCATGGAGGTTGTTCTACTGTATTGGTGATGGAAACTGTCCTTTGTAGAGAGGTGTCCTATCATGGAGGTTGTTCTACTGTATTGGTGATGGAAACTTTCCTTTATAGAGAGGTGTCCTATCATGGAGGTTGTTCTACTGTAGTAGTGATGGAAACTTTCCTTTGTAGAGAGGTGTCCTATCATGGAGGTAGTTCTACTGTAGTAGTGATGGAAACTTTCCTTTGTAGAGAGGTGTCCTATCATGGAGGTAGTTCTACTGTAGTAGTGATGGAAACTGTCCTTTATAGAGAGGTGTCCTATCATGGAGGTTGTTCTACTGTATTAGTGATGGAAACTGTCCTTTATAGAGAGGTGTCCTATCATGGAGGTAGTTCTACTGTAGTAGTGATGGAAATTTTCCTTTATAGAGAGGTGTCCTATCATGGAGGTTGTTCTACTGTAGTAGTGATGGAAACTTTCCTTTGTAGAGAGGTGTCCTATCATGGAGGTTGTTCTACTGTATTAGTGATGGAAACTGTCCTTTATAGAGAGGTGTCCTATCATGGAGGTTGTTCTACTGTATTAGTGTTGGAAACTTTCCTTTATAGAGAGGTGTCCTCTCATGGAGGTTGTTCTACTGTAGTAGTGATGGAAACTGTCCTTTATAGAGAGGTGTCCTATCATGGAGGTTGTTCTACTGTAGTAGTGATGGAAACTTTCCTTTATAGAGAGGTGTCCTATCATGGAGGTTGTTCTACTGTATTGGTGATGGAAACTTTCCTTTATAGAGAGGTGTCCTATCATGGAGGTAGTTCTACTGTAGTAGTGATGGAAACTGTCCTTTATAGAGAGGTGTCCTATCATGGAGGTTGTTCTACTGTATTGGTGATGGAAACTTTCCTTTATAGAGAGGTGTCCTCTCATGGAGGTTGTTCTACTGTATTGGTGATGGAAACTGTCCTTTATAGAGAGGTGTCCTATCATGGAGGTTGTTCTACTGTATTAGTGATGGAAACTTTCCTTTATAGAGAGGTGTCCTATCATGGAGGTTGTTCTACTGTATTAGTGATGGAAACTGTCCTTTATAGAGAGGTGTCCTATCATGGAGGTTGTTCTACTGTAGTAGTGATGGAAACTTTCCTTTATAGAGAGGTGTCCTCTCATGGAGGTTGTTCTACTGTATTAGTGATGGAAACTGTCCTTTATAGAGAGGTGTCCTATCATGGAGGTTGTTCTACTGTAGTAGTGATGGAAACTTTCCTTTATAGAGAGGTGTCCTCTCATGGAGGTTGTTCTACTGTATTAGTGATGGAAACTGTCCTTTATAGAGAGGTGTCCTATCATGGAGGTTGTTCTACTGTAGTAGTGATGGAAACTTTCCTTTATAGAGAGGTGTCCTCTCATGGAGGTTGTTCTACTGTAGTAGTGATGGAAACTGTCCTTTATAGAGAGGTGTCCTATCATGGAGGTTGTTCTACTGTATTGGTGATGGAAACTTTCCTTTATAGAGAGGTGTCCTCTCATGGAGGTTGTTCTACTGTATTGGTGATGGAAACTGTCCTTTATAGAGAGGTGTCCTATCATGGAGGTTGTTCTACTGTATTAGTGATGGAAACTTTCCTTTATAGAGAGGTGTCCTATCATGGAGGTTGTTCTACTGTATTAGTGATGGAAACTGTCCTTTATAGAGAGGTGTCCTATCATGGAGGTTGTTCTACTGTAGTAGTGATGGAAACTTTCCTTTATAGAGAGGTGTCCTCTCATGGAGGTTGTTCTACTGTATTAGTGATGGAAACTGTCCTTTATAGAGAGGTGTCCTATCATGGAGGTAGTTCTACTGTAGTAGTGATGGAAACTTTCCTTTATAGAGAGGTGTCCTATCATGGAGGTTGTTCTACTGTAGTAGTGATGGAAACTGACCTTTGTAGAGAGGTGTCCTATCATGGAGGTTGTTCTACTGTAGTAGTGATGGAAACTGTCCTTTATAGAGAGGTGTCCTCTCATGGAGGTTGTTCTACTGTATTAGTGATGGAAACTGTCCTTTATAGAGAGGTGTCCTATCATGGAGGTAGTTCTACTGTAGTAGTGATGGAAACTTTCCTTTATAGAGAGGTGTCCTCTCATGGAGGTTGTTCTACTGTATTAGTGATGGAAACTGTCCTTTATAGAGAGGTGTCCTATCATGGAGGTAGTTCTACTGTAGTAGTGATGGAAACTTTCCTTTATAGAGAGGTGTCCTATCATGGAGGTTGTTCTACTGTAGTAGTGATGGAAACTGACCTTTGTAGAGAGGTGTCCTATCATGGAGGTTGTTCTACTGTAGTAGTGATGGAAACTGTCCTTTATAGAGAGGTGTCCTATCATGGAGGTTGTTCTACTGTAGTAGTGATGGAAACTTTCCTTTGTAGAGAGGTGTCCTATCATGGAGGTTGTTCTACTGTATTAGTGATGGAAATTTTCCTTTGTAGAGAGGTGTCCTATCATGGAGGTTGTTCTACTGTATTGGTGATGGAAATTTTCCTTTGTAGAGAGGTGTCCTATCATGGAGGTTGTTCTACTGTATTAGTGATGGAAACTGACCTTTATAGAGAGGTGTCCTATCATGGAGGTAGTTCTACTGTATTGGTGATGGAAACTGTCCTTTATAGAGAGGTGTCCTATCATGGAGGTAGTTCTACTGTAGTAGTGATGGAAACTGTCCTTTATAGAGAGGTGTCCTCTCATGGAGGTTGTTCTACTGTATTGGTGATGGAAACTGTCCTTTATAGAGAGGTGTCCTATCATGGAGGTAGTTCTACTGTAGTAGTGATGGAAATTTTCCTTTGTAGAGAGGTGTCCTATCATGGAGGTTGTTCTACTGTATTAGTGATGGAAACTGACCTTTATAGAGAGGTGTCCTATCATGGAGGTAGTTCTACTGTATTGGTGATGGAAACTGTCCTTTATAGAGAGGTGTCCTATCATGGAGGTTGTGCTACTGTAGTAGTGATGGAAACTGACCTTTGTAGAGAGGTGTCCTATCATGGAGGTAGTTCTACTGTATTGGTGATGGAAACTGTCCTTTATAGAGAGGTGTCCTATCATGGAGGTTGTTCTACTGTATTAGTGATGGAAACTGTCCTTTATAGAGAGGTGTCCTATCATGGAGGTTGTTCTACTGTATTAATGATGGAAACTGACCTTTCTAGAAAGGTGTCCTATCATGGAGGTTGTTCTACTGTTTTAGTTGTATAGGAGTCTACTGCTAATCCTCACACAAGTCATTTACTCTTAAAAAAAAAAAAGATTCCCACCTAAAAGCTAAAACTAAAGGTTAAAAGAATTTTAATAATGTGTATCAAACACACAAGGTAATAAGACCAAACCTAAATAAATACAGTATAACCTCGTTAATTCGACACGCCCCAATTCGACACTCGGCGATAATTCGACCATGTTCCGATGTCCCGACCTCCGGCCTATCAAATAACAAACCGTAATTCGACAGTATCGATAATACGACAGTTCCGATAGTTCGACCATTTTAAAATTCGAATTTCGACGATACGATCGCGCCTGCGTACTTTTGGTTTCTGGTTAGTTTAAGTTTCACTTTGCAGTGCCGTTGCGCAATTTTGCGGATGTTATTGTTGTTGTTTTTTTACGCGGGAATTTCGGCATCATGCGCTAACTAATAATAATTTTTATTTTTAACATTGAAATATTTTAGCTATTTTTAAATTTATAAATAACTAGCGGATGTGTACCCGGCTTCGCCCGGGTTTTATCCGACTGAAAGTTTGCCTAACGAATATTATATATTATGAAGTATAATAAACAATGTTAAAGATTAGTTTTAATTATTAATCAAGATTGTGTGTGAATATGTGAGAAAGATGTAATATCGTTGTTGTTTTCTTGGCCGACTGTTTTACATATGGTGTTATCTTAAAATTGCTTGTTTTGAATATTTTTTTAGATTGAGTTGAATGAATTGCTGAATTTTTTTGTATTTATATATAAATAAAATTAACTCTGTTGATTTTTTTTTGTATTTTATAGATAACAGCAAAGTTATGTATTTTAAAGTTAGGAAAAATATTTTGATGTTAAGCAAAACCTGCTCCATCTCGTTTTACATAAATGTTGAAAATTTGGTCGAAATTGATGCATTGTAACGAAAGTTTTTAGCGAACACCACTTATGAAATTTGCATTTTATTAATATAGATATAATATAAATGAGTTTTAAAAATTGTTAAAAAAAAAATGCATCGGCCGGGAATCGAACCCTGGCCGCCCGCGTGGCAGGCGAGCATTCTACCACTGAACCACCGATGCTTTAAAAAAATCAAATTCATTTATCGTCGCGACCAGTGCTGCGCCCTAGCGGTAAAAGACTGGAACTAACGCTTTTTGGTTTTTTATTTAAAAAAAAAAGCACATTAACTTTTTTAGTTTTTTGAATAGCCTATATGTTAAACAAAATCTTCAGCTACCTACATGCGAAATTCCATAATGATTGAGTCAGTAGATTTTGCGTGATGCGATAACAAACATCGATTTCGCATTTCATTTTTATATATATAAGGATAAGGATTTCTTTTTAAATAAATAAATCTTTATAAAATGATCCAACAATGATTATGATAACATTTTATTTCAATATTCCATTTCTGTGTTATTATTAAAGATTTAAACACAAAATCAATAACACCTGCAGCAGCAGTGGATGCCTTTAATACATTAAAATTTATTTATTAAAAGACATTTCAGAAGAAGAAAGGCATGCATGTTTTTTCAAAATGCCATCTGGAATACATCCTGAATAGGATTTCAGTGCAAAAACAGATACCTATAAAGGAATTTTTTAAAAGATCTCTTCATGATTATTTTAAAATAATATTTTAAAATTTTCTTTTTATATATTTACCATATTTATTTCCTTTCAACTGCTATATTTTTCAATTAGAATAAAATATTATTTAATATATTATATTTAATATTTTAATGTCTGTAGAGTTAATATTTGATTATATTACTGAAAAGAAACACATTGCCAATAAATTTATTTGTTACAATTATTTATGTTTCTAAAATATGTATTAATGCCATTTTGTCACTGATACTAAAAGTTAATCATGAAAATAATATAAAAACACACAAGGGTTTCAATTAATATCATTAATTTATATTACAAAGCTATTTAAAAAAAATATTATTTTAGCGAGTTAGATGATTACCTAATCATATAACCTTAATTCAACACTTCCTTTAATTCAACCGAAAGCTCTGATCCCTTTGGGTGTTGAATTAAAGAGGTTCGACTGTAGTATGTGACATTTCGATTACAGCATTGTTACCATCATCAGATAAAAGTACTGAATCGGTATTTTTGTCTGATGATGTTAACAACACTGTTACTGAAATGTCACACGCTATTTATCTATATGGTCTTGTGTTTATAATCCAAATTGTACCTTATCATACCTGGAATATAAATGCCACACCAGAATGAAACCCTCCCCAGATGTAAGAAGTGTGTGTGTTGCCCAGCTCTGCAGATCCCATGAAAGTCACCCACCTGTTGGAGATGATTAACCTTGAGTTCATGAAGTCAGAGTATGAGCTGACCAATGAGTGAGTGCCCAGTTGGCCGCCCTCCTCCCATTGGTAGACGACATGTTGCGCAGGCTGTGGTGGAAGGAGATCCAGGTCTGCATCACCCAGATGTACCCCTCCAACCTGCGCGGGTCCCGCAAGCTGCACTACAACACCACCCTGGAGACTGTCATCAAGATGTTGGTGAGACATGGTCCTGTTAGCTTATCAGTGGGTTGGGCCTCATGGAATGATTCTCTCTTCATTTTTTTTTTTTTGCTTATCCCTAGTACACGTGGTACAGGCCATGATAATCATGGTGGGTAGTTAGCGACTGCTTTTACTGTAAGTGCAACACATGTCTACACATGTGAAAACAGTTCGACTTTGCACTTACAAATGTGCCAAAGCCCCGTTTGGTTACTTGCACTCGCTGGTGGGGTTGGACTTTTGCAAGAATTGGGGGCCATTGGAGCATTTTTTTTTTTTTAACAGAAAAAAGTGTCCAATGCGGGAATCGAACCTGGGTCGTAGTGGTCGAAAACCAAACGGTTTAACCGGCCTTCCACCGACCCCCTTCTCTCTTCATACCTACATCAACCAATAATCCCAATGTTTCAGTGATTCTCTGTCACATTGCTCCTCCTTCCCCTGAGGACAGAGAGTCGCTGGGAATTAAATAAATTATTGGTTGAAGTGTTTTTTACAAACCATCTTCCAACCAACAAATAATCTACAGAAAAATATTTTCTTTAGGATAAACCTGCACCCCTTCAGTAGTATCCAACATTGTGTCAGTAGCAAGATTGATTGTTGCACTGCTCTGTTATCCTAACAAGGGGGTGTCAGGGTGAGGACAAACTGCACGAAACCACAGTGGGAGCCTGGTTCAGAGGTTCAGAGGTTCAGAGCATGTTGAAATGTAAGCTTCACACCTTCCAGCAGTTGTCTCTGAAAGGTGGTATTTCCAGATCAACAAGCTCAAGTGTGACTTCATCGAGAGGTTCCTGTCCCTCTACCGGCCGCACATCCGGCCAGATGAGCCTCGTCCTCCCAAGATCAAACTGACCATGGCCATGGGGCAGAGCTGCATCACATACTCCCCAGACTTTGGCAAAGTCCACCAAGTCATGACCCAGATTCTGTACATGGTGAGTCCATTCACATAGTTCAGTCTATCTCACATTGTTCAATCTAACCTCAATTCTTTAGCCATCTCCCATTGTTAACTCCATCTCCTATTGTTCAGTCCATCGTCCATTGTTAACTACAACTACCATTGTTCACTCCAGCTTCCATTATTCAATTCCAACTCCATTGTTACTCCCATTGTTGCTAGCCAGACCACAAATCAGTCTCCCACAGTCAGCTCTGGGCAGCCCCACTGGACTACACCACCATTCGCTGACACACAAAAAGCTCACTGTGTGTGGTTTGTCATTTCAGAACACTTCTCTTACACCTCACCATAAATTCTCCCAGAGAGAAACAAGTATCCCCATCACCTTTCTGGATTTGTTGCCAATATATTCTAAACTATCTCTCATTACGATGTACTAGAGCGCCATCTGTTATCAAATTATAAAACTATTTTAGAGGCGTAATATTCTTTTTTTTTTTTTTTTTTTTTCCATCGCAGTAAGGACAGTAGAAATTGTTTTATTAAAAAAAAAAAAAAAGAATATTACGCCTCTAAAATAGTTTTATCTCTCATTAATTGTTTAATTTTTAATATTTAGAAAGTCCCAAATATTTTAAGCCTGGTTCTAACAACATTGATCCCAAGTGAAGTTCCCATAGCAAGGTTCAATGGTACTCAGTGTCAAGTAGTTGACCCAGGAGAGACCACAGCTTTAACAACATGGATACTTTTGGTCTCTCCTGGAGGTTGGTTGCTCATTGGAGTTTAGGTTTTGTCAGGTCAAGTCACCTTTTGTAATATAAAGATGATGGTTGGTCTCATGGGAGGTATCATGGTGTGGCAGTGCAACGAGACCATGACCAAGATCCCCACCATCCCTTACCTCTTCAAAGAGTCCATGCCATCCTTCCTCCGCACCCACCTCTACACCTCCCAGCTGGAGAACTACCTGGGGATCCTGAGGTCCCACCTCTCCTTCCACTTTGGGAAACTGGAGGAGTTTATGCAGCAGCTGGGTGAGCTCCTGATCCAATCCAGAAGAGCTTTCCACTCTAACATGACATCTGGATTCAGCGAACTTTCCTATGTTTTAATAATAGCTTTTTTTTTAAATAAACGTTCTTCCCCTGACTTATAATTTAATAAAATCAATAAAACATCCAGGGCTAAGTTTCTTGTATAATTTTATTTCTTCTCCTTTAGAGCTAACATGCTCTTCAACAGAAGCAACTAGGAGTTCTAGCTTGGACCTGTATAGTTAGCTACAAGTTATAGTTACTACTCTTGAAGGTCAGGGGGGTTGGTGGAAGGCTGGTTAAACCTTTTGGTTTTCGACCACTACGTCCCGGGTTCGAACCCGCATTGGACACTTTTTTCTGTTTAAAGAAAAAAAAATGCTCCAATGGCCCCCGATTCTTGCAAAAGTCCAACCCCACCAGCGAGTGCAAGTAACCAAACGGGGCTCTGGCATTAGTAAGTGCAAAGTCGAACTGCTTTTCACATGTGTAGACATGTGGTGCACTTACAGTAAAAGCAGTCGCTAACTACCCACCATGATTATCATGGCCTGTACCACGTGTACTAGGGATAAGCAAAAAAAAAAAAGAAGAGCTTTCCAATCTAACATGGCACCTGAATTCAGCGAACTTGCCTATGTTTTAATAATAGCTTTTTTTAAAAATAAACGTTCTTCCCCTGACTTATCTATATATATAAAAATGAATGTTTGTATGTTTGTTTGTTTGTATGTCCGGTATACAAATTCGCAGTAGTTCACTAATTCAAACCAAAATTTCCATACATAGGTAAAAAAATACGGGGAAGACGATAGGCTATTTTAAAAAATATATAAATCAATTATTAAAACTATATATTCAAATTATTCTACTTAGCTCACGAACAGCGCCCTCTATCAAATATTAGATTAAATTATGCTGATGCAAACAAATAGATAATGCTAATAACAAACAATTATAAAAAAAACTTATCTAAATATATATCACTCGGGTAGATATGCACACGGGTCAATCCCGGGGTGAAGCCCGGGTCACCCGTCTAGTATTTTAATAAAATCAATAAAGCATCCAGGGCTAAGTTTCTTGTATAATTTTATTTCTTTTCCTTTAGGGCTAACATTGCCCTTCAACAGAAGCAACTAGGAGTTCTAGCTTGGACCTGTATAATTAGCTACAAGTTATACTGCTATAGTTACTATTTTTGAAATTCTTATATATTAGCCGGAAAACAATAGAAATAAAATTGTACAAGAAAATTAGCCCTGAATTCTTTATTGATTTTATTGGAATATTTTTAGTTAATCACATATTATTTGTTTTTAAAAGGCAAATATAATATAAATTTTATATATTACCTGTTTAAACAGATTTTGATGAAGGCAGCCATACTGTCTACATGACTTATTTGCATATCCCCCCGTGTTGTTTGTTCTCAGCCATGACCTACTCTTCTCTCATCAATGGAGAAGACCTCAGGGACACCGCAGACTTCCTCGACACCGACCCCAGCTTTGAAGCTCTCAAAGAGGTCTGTGATTGGCTACACTCTACTGTATTAGGATCTTGTTGCCTAGTCATTGCTATTTATAATCCAAATTGTACTTCAGCATTAAACCCCATCAACTAGTGTACATTTAAAAAGATAAAGGTCACGTCTCCCATCTTTGTCTTTTTAGTTCAATATCCTCCCAGAAAAATTTCCATATATGTTGTTGTTTCTTATCCCCTTGTGTAAAGATTACACGAATTCCATGAGTTCATGCTCCTCGAGCTGTTTTAAATTTCCATATATAATGTACATTTGTTGGAAGAAACAAAATGGATTTTCCATATTTAATGTACATTTGTTCTCCCAGTTGTCATGTATCCAACCTGTGGTGACAGAGGACAGAGGACTACGCCCAGCAGGGGATGACCCTGCGATCCAACAACTCCACCTTCGAGGTGGCCATCTTCAAGGTGGATGCCTCAGCTCTCTTTGCCTCCCTCAACACCATTGTGATGGAGATCCACCAGCAGCTGGTCGACCGCATCTCCAACTTCCACATGGAAGAGAACAAGAGGTCGGTTCCCTCACATCTACACAATCTACCTGTATATATTGTACACTCTTGTGGACTTTACTTGTGGAATTCATTCAGAAGCACAAGGTAATAAGACTAAATAAATAAATAGTGTGTGACGTTTTGGTAACAACACTGTTACCGAAACATCCTGCACTATTTATTTATTTGGATTTGGTCTTGGTACCTTGTGTTTCCAATTTGATCTATTTGTGGTATACTCCTCTTTGATTTAGCTTCCTAGCCTGTTCATCCCAGATAGCAATTCCAGTTGACATCCATGTCTTATTTTGACATATGAGGCCGTCTGGGAACACTTCCATTCTCTTTGGCAAAGCTATGCTCTCTCAGGCCGTTCTTGACAAGAGCACTGTAGGATCCAATCCTAGTTCCTTCACCACAACACAGATTGGGAAATCAACAAAGAGGCCTGGACCAGCAATGTTGAAAAGTAAATCAGACCAAATGCAGTAGAAACCTCAAGTCTTAAAAGTGCTTATGTAGTTCTGGGGTGTCATTGTTGTCCTGTCCCAACTTTCTGACAGATTCTACCTGGTGAGTGGTGAGCAGATCCTGCTAGCACCAGGCTGAATGCAGTTCCTGGTGATGATATGGTGCTGTCAAAATCCCTCTCCCCCTCACCTTAACTGAATGCGCGACTGTGCAGCCTGTGCGACATCTTCGATGGCATCAGGCAGAGAGTGATGGTGGTGCCGGCCACCACGAAGCAGATGCTGGAGATGGGGGACTACATCAAGGCCATCCAGGAGAAGGAGTTGGAGAAACTACACGACAGAGTGTGGGTTGGTGTGCCATCTCTCAGTTTCCCTACACTTGTTTCAATAGACAGCCTCTATGGAGATGACAACAGTGCTTGATAGCCAACTTCTCTATATTTAACACAAGGTTCAAGACCAAATCCAAATAAATAATGTGTGTGAAGTTTTGGTAACAACGTTGTTACCATCAGACAAAAGTACTGAATGAGAAAATATATCATAGCATGAAGTAGTTAGTATCAAGTGTGTAACCCAACTTGCCCAACAGTAACTATTTAAAAGCATGCTGTGATATTTTTTCTCTCATTCAGTGCTTTTGTCTGATGATGGTAACAACGCTGTTATTAAAAAGTCACACACTATTTATTTATTTATTTGAATTTGGTCTTGTTACCTTTATTTTTCTAAGCTATAATCCAAATTTAAACTATCATGGATTTGTGTTATTGTGTTTCTAATCTATAATCTAAATTGTACTTATCATGGATTGGTGTTTTTGTGTTTATAATCTATAACCCAAATTATCATCACATACACTATTTATTTATTTGGTCTTATTACCTTATCATTTATAATTAACTTCCAACACATTGTTTGGCATCAAGAGGTGACACCTGCGCAGCACTGTGTCCAGATGATGATAGACATCTACGGCATGAAGCAGGCGAGTGAGCTGGAGATGGAGGCCACCACCCGGTTGGTCAGCTGGCTCTTCACTGTCCAGCCCCGCTTCGACGCCGCTGGCGAAGTAAGTCTCCTGCTTCTACAATTTAATGATAGTTTTACCTTTTTTCTTTAAATATCTACATCTCACTGTGCAGGAAATGTTGAGCAAACCCCCCTCCCTCTCCTAAAGTAAAACTGTATTGATATAAGTAATGAAAAGCACACAAGAAAATAATACCAAATAATTTAATAGTGTGTGATATTTCGGCAACAGCATTGTCACCATCATCAGACAAAAAAAAACATTTATTCTTTTGTCTGATGATGGTGACAATGCTGTTGACGAAACGTCACACACTATTAAATTATTTGGTCTTATTTTCTTGTATTATAATCTATAATCCAAATTGTGCTTTACCATTAATAAAAAACATTAAATTGCGAGGAGAAAGGTTTCTTCAATCTTTAAAAAAAAACCTTTCACCTCACAATTTTGTGATTTTTATTATTTGCTCCTAGTGATTATATATCTTATGATATTTATGATAATATATGAATGCCGGCCAGGCAGCCTCTATCTTTATGATCTTATGATATGTATTAGATACACTAAACTTTGCTGCTGCTTATCATCAAACAGCTCGAGGAGCATTAACTCATAATACAGGGTGTACCAGGTAAATTGGGAATTTCAACAATGGTATTTTAACTGAAATTTTTTGCAAGTAAAAATTAAAATATCCTAATGAAATTTGACACAGTAGTAGATAAAAGGATATAGTTTTTATTTATTCAATGTAGTTTCCATTATTAGCTACAACAGTCTCGAGGCGAGTGCGGAATGAAGCACAGGCCTTGGCGACGATGACCTTGTCCATTTGGGTCATCACCGTGTGAACTGCTTTCTTGACAGACTGGATGGTGGTATGAGGAGCTTTGTTGACATCTCTCTCAACAACGCCCCATACATAGTAGTCGAGGGGATTGCAATCTGGAGAATTAGGGGGCCAAATATCAGGACCCCAGTGACTAGGGAGGTTAAGTGTCAGCCACGATTGTGTCTTTTTTGCCTTATGGGCTGGAGCTGAGTCCTGTTGGAAGACATACTTCCTTCCTGCGGCCACCATGTCCATCCAAGGCTTCACAACGGTCTCCAGAACATTGATGTAGGTGTCAGCGTTCATCCTAAGGCCCTTCTCAAAGAAATGGGGAGGCATGACATCACCTTCACTGCTGATAACGCCAAGGACCATTACGGAGGCAGGAAATTTCGTGTGCATCACGACAGGTATCTCTGAGGGGTCTTTACAGATCCAGCGATCATTCCTGGGATTTACCTTTTGGTCCACGTCAAAGTTCTTTTCGTCAGAGAAGAACCTTAGCATGCCAAAAGAGTCGTGTTTCAGGTTGTTGAGGAGGGCAGCAGCCTTTCCTTTTCTGTTATTCTTCATATTCTCAGTCAGCAACTGACCTTTCCGAAGGGCATAAGACTTGAGACCAAGGTCCTCATGGATAGTTCTGACAATTGTCATAGAGCCAACGTCCATTTCCTTGGCTATGGCCCTCATGCTCTTCCCAGGGTTTCCATCAATCTTCTCCTTGACATTTTTGACAAATTCTTCGCCTCTTACCCTGTCCGATCGACGCGAGTGCTTTTTCCTTGTAGCTATCCCCTCTTTGTTACTGTCGGCCTCATCAAACTGCTTCTTGACACGATAAATAGTGGTTTTGGGCAACTTAAGAAAATCCACTATCTCTTTGGGGCTCCTTCCGGCGCGCAGAGTAACGATGATGGCAGCTCGATTTTCAAATTCTCGGTTATTCTTCATCACTACACTGCGCACACATGTACTGTTGCATTTTACATGAATATGGCTACGTAATGAAAAAAAAACAAGTTTTTAATCTCAAGTAGTTTTTGTTTTATGGACTGTCAAAGTTAGTCCCAATTTACCTGGTACACCCTGTATTTGTGTAATCCTTGCATTTGTAAAAACCAAAAGTTTACAACCTGAATGGCAGAAGTTTATTTATTTATTCTATTATCCCATGTGTCATTACACAATGTCATGGCGACTATTCCCATGTATCACAGAAGGTAATAAATGGTTTTATAGCTCCGGGTCACTGAAACCTGGTTAGTGCTCATCTGTTATATCTTCAGGTAGTGTTGGATGTTCTGGTGGCTGCTGTCAATAGCTAATCATCAGTGTGGTTATTTATAATACAATATAATGCAGCTTATGATCCCATCCCTGGACACTTTATTTTTCCGTTTATCACAATTCATACTTTCATACTTCATCCCTAAGGTTAGAAATAATTGTTATTTCTCCATTTAAATAAATTTCGATTTTTCGTTAAAAAGAAACACATGCGGGATAATTTTCAATGTCGTTCTACAGTGTGGTTAGCTGGCCTGTGATGTGTTTAGATTTATAAAATGCCACAATAACTCACTGATGGCTCCGGGTCAACAGCAATATTATGTACTGCTATCAAATATCAGCATCACCAAGCCTCTGTCCTCCATGCTAGGGTCAGCTGCCAAGATGTCTGTTCTCCCTGTTGACTGCATCTGAAGCTGAGTCTGACTGCCACAGATTCTTTGACTCATATTGAGTCGGTGAACGAGTGGATAACACCCTCGATTTCCGACAGTCATGAACTGGGATCAAATCCTGAGTTAACCTTTTGTTTATTATGTGTGAATCGAACTGGCTTTGGCCTCCTAGCACTAAGGAGGAATCACCGCCTAATTCTTATTTTAACGCTGGTTTTAATTATCTGCTTCTTGACTCTCTCAGCGAGCTAACTATAACTCCTTTCTACTTGAATAACTGCTATTGTCTCGTCTCACCAACTCTAATGACTCAACCTCGTCTACTTTAATAACTCTTGTCTCACCAACTCTAATGACTCAACCTCGTCTACTTTAATAACTCTTGTCTCACCAACTCTAATGACTCAACCTCGTCTACTTTAATAACTCTTGTCTCACCAACTCTAATGACTCAACCTCGTCTACTTTAATAACTCTTGTCTCACCAACTCTAATGACTCAACCTCGTCTACTTTAATAACTCTTGTCTCACCAACTCTAATGACTCAACCACGTATACTTAATAACTCTTGTCTCACCAACTCTAATGACTCAACCTCGTCTACTTTAATAACTCTTGTCTCACCAACTCTAATGACTCAACCACGTATACTTAATAACTCTTGTCTCACCAACTCTAATGACTCAACCTCGTCTACTTTAATAACTCTTGTCTCACCAACTCTAATGACTCAACCACGTATACTTAATAACTCTTGTCTCACCAACTCTAATGACTCAACCACGTACACTTAATAACTCTTGTCTCACCAACTCTAATGACTCAACCACGTATACTTAATAACTCTTGTCTCACCAACTCTAATGACTCAACCTCGTCTACTTTAATAACTCTTGTCTCACCAACTCTAATGACTCAACCTCGTCTACTTTAATAACTCTTGTCTCACCAACTCTAATGACTCAACCACGTATACTTAATAACTCTTGTCTCACCAACTCTAATGACTCAACCACGTATACTTAATAACTCTTGTCTCACCAACTCTAATGACTCAACCACGTACACTTAATAACTCAATAACTGTCTTTATTTTCTAAAATCAAGATTATATACATTTCTAAAATTTACATAATTTAACAATAATTAACAAAAGTAAATTCTAACAATTTTGCATATTTAAGGCTGGAACATACTCCCCCCGGCCGCTGAACTCTGGTTCAGATTTGAAGGGAAGCGGAGCCAACTTCGTAATAGGTCGTAGGTAGACTCCGGTAGCAGCCCGAACTTGGGCAACTCGCACCTTCTGGTCTTGAAGAACGACAAATACTTCTCTGCAGTCTCGTGTTCTTTATCAGCTGGTCCCAATATGAACACCAGGTCCAAAGCTACAGCAGTGTATTGACTATCTCTGTATTTGACATAGGTTGGTAGTTCAGTCCATTGTTTAGACTTCAGGTTCAACTTCCATAAATATTTCGACTCCTTCCCGGCGTGAACAAATACAGCTCTTACCCAATCCTGCACAATAGTAAAGTGATTGATATTTTTTGGATAGCCCTCTTTCTCACCAAGAATCGGAATAGTTGTATAACACCCCCAGGAATCTGTTTGAAGTCGGTAGTTATACAGATTACAGAAGTGTTGTTCCCACTGCATTCGAGGGAATAGTAAAAGTTTCTTGTTGGTATAGCAAATCTGAAGAGAGAGAAATTTCTCTTTCCAAAATATTTTGTCTGATCCAATCAGATGCCAATCTTTGTTTAGGAGATGATAGGAGAAAACCTTGTAAGTAGAGTGGTCGCGGGTCTCTGCAAGCATAAACAAGAACGCCGATGGTGCAAATGTCATTGCCAGGACCAAGAGGTCAGTTAGGGGCGACTTCCTGCTTTTCACTAGAACAGAAGCCCGACCCTCTTTAAGTTTCACTCGGACAATATTGTCGGTGCAAGTTACCTTATTCCCTCTAGAGTGTATTCTCCCTCCTACAAAGTACACCCTTTTATCGTGAGAGGCATAAACGATAGACTTGGAAATAACTATTGGAGCGAAACCATTCACTTTTCTCCAGATCCATTTTTTGTGAGGGATGTGGTATTGGTACAATACCGAGCGGACATTCGGGCCATCTAGAGATTCCACATCTTCTATGAGGAGGTAAAGATGAGTTCCGTCGCCGACAAAGACCTTCGGGTAGCTACATTGGATGGCTTTGGTAACTTCTGGCCACTCTCCATTTTCCTTCAATATGGCGCGGTGGTAGACTGGTAGCCCTTCTAAATCCTCGACTTCTTTGACCGCGGTCTGCCTCTGGAGATTCGCCATTGCCACTGTAGTAGGTGAGAGGAAACCAATTGGATCGAAAATCCTCGCAATATTGGAGAGAAGATCTCTTTTGGTAACAACTTCTTCAGGAATAGTCATATTAACTCTAAACGTATCTTGTACATGATCCCATACAATTCCTAAAATCTTGGATATGGCTCCTTTCTCCAAGTTAATTTTCTTCTCTTCGTTCATTTCCTCGACATGAGACACTATCTCGTGGCAATTTGAATTCCACTTTCTTAAGTGAAACCCTCCCTTTTTCATTAAGTCCTTTAATTGGTCTATTAGTTCTTTGGTTTCAGCAATCGTTTGAGCTCCTGTTAGCAAATCATCGACATAGAAATCATTCAAGGTCACCCTAGAAGCTTCAGGATAATTATGGCCTTCATCTTCTGCTAACTGTTGTAATGTTCTCATTGCCAAAAATGGAGCCGAAGTTGTACCATAGGTAACAGTCAGCAGTCGATAGTCCACCACAGGCTCTTCTGGCGATGGTCTCCACAATATCCTCTGATAGTCCGCATCTTCTGGATGAATTCTTATCTGGCGGTACATCTTTTCTATATCAGCAGTTATGGCGACAGGATACGTTCTGAATCTGAGGAGAATGAAAAATACATCCTGTTGAATTTTTGGTCCCTTGTGCAAAAATTGATTTAAAGAAACATTATTTTCAGATTTAGCTGATGCATCAAACACAACTCTCATTTTTGTTGTAGTGGATTGCTCTCTAATTACTGGATGATGAGGCATGTAATAGCATCTGCACAATTCTCGCTTCACTTCTGTAATTGGGACCCTTTCCATGTGGTTTAAGTGTTCATATTCCTTCATGAATCCCCGGTATTGGTCATATAATTTCACATTCTTACACAATTTTCCTTCCAACGAAAGGAACCTTCTTAAAGCTTTTTCTCTTGATTCACCCAGAAGCGGTCGATGTTGTCTGAATGGCAATTTTACCCAATACCTTCCATGGCTATCTCTGCCATGGTTATTCGAAAATAACCTTTCACAATCTTCGTCCTGTGTACAAAGATCTGGTGACGGCACAGATTCAGTTTCCCAGAATCTTTTCATTACGAATTCTAGTTCTGGTTCAGATTGTAAACTCAGGTTACAGACTTCTGTATTACTCTCTGATGTTCCCATGAGTTTTCCTAGAAGTACCCAACCTAGTCTTGTATTAATAGCCATTGGCAATCCTTCTCCGAGAGATATAGAGCCATTCAACATAAGTTCAGTGTATATATCTGCTCCCAATATCATATCTATTGGGGCTTGTATGTAGAACTCTGGGTCTGCCAATTTGAGGCTCTTCAAAGTTGGCCAATTAGGGTCTTTTAACCTGAAGTTCGGAATTTCTGAAGTGAGTACTCCCGTGACTACTGCCTCCACCGAGAATTCCTCAGAATTATTCAGTGGACAAAATGTCACACTTACTGTCGATGAAGAATGCTGCACTGGTGTGTTTCCAACCCCTATAATCATCCGATCTGATTTCCTTTGGACAAGTCCCAATCTTTCGCAGCATCCTTTTGTTATCATGGTGACTTGGGAACCGCTGTCCAGTAGGGCTCTGCAGGTGCATAACTTTCCGAGTCCATTTTTTATCTTGATTCTAGCCGTTGCGAGTAGTACGTGGCTATCATTGCAGTTTGCCTGTTGAGTATTCGTTAAATTGATAGCACTTTCATGTTCCTTCGGAGTTGTGTTCTCCACTTGGGCCGAAGCGCCTTCCGTGCTCGGTTTATCATAATGAATCATCGTGTGGTGCTTTCCCTTGCATACTTTGCATCGTTGGTTCAGCCTACAATTCCATGAGAAATGGCCTTTCCTCAAGCAATTGAAGCACAATTTATGACTTTTTACTACATTTAATTTTTCTTTTAAAGGCATTTTGCAAAATAAGTTGCACATGTATAGTGGATGATGCTTAGATTTGCATAATATGCAAGTGTCCGAACTCTCAATTAGCATCCCGTAGCTTTGGCATTTGGGAAATCTCGATCCGGTGGTTTCTTCCTTTTTTGAACATTCCCTGACAGCACAAGACATGCTTCTCGCATGTCTGGAAATGAACGCTATGAACTTGTCATAAGAAGGAAGAGTGTTGTCCACGGACAGTTCCCAATCCAACCTTAGATTTTCACTCAACTTCTGCTGGAGGAAGTGCACCAGGATCACATCCACTAATTGATTTCTCTTCAATTCCAGTGTTTCTAAGTTTCTTATGGCTTCATTACAAACATCCATGAATTCATGGAGACACTTAGCCGATGGATTCTTAATTGCCCTGAGAGAAAAGATTTTTGACACCTGGGCATAAGCTAGCTCTCTCGGGTTATCATATCTTGATAACAGTGTACTCCATGCTTGGCCATAATTTTCACTTAGTAAAGGGAAACCCCTTATTAATCTGGCCGCTTCGCCTTTTACTGCTGAATTCAAATATTGTAACTTCTGTATATTAGTTAACCCTGGATGTGCATCGATGGTGGTGAGGAATAGCTCTTTGAAGTTGATCTAATTGCCCATATCTCCATCATATATCGGTAAGTCAAATTGAGGCAATTTTATATTTGCCTGAGAGCCATTTGGCTTTATGTCCGCCAGTTTGTCTTTGAGTTTTCTCTCATTTTCTATTTTTACCCTCAAGCTTCCAATCTTGTTCATTGAACCATCATATGCCTCACTTTCTTTATCTATATCAACTTCATCCAAAGAAAACAGCTCGTCGTAGAGTTTCTCAATTTTCTCTTTGATCTCCTTTAATTCTTCACCCATTATTTCTAAGCGTATTGTTTCACCTGCCTCAATAATTGAATCCACACTTTCAATAAATCCATCAATTCTCCTTATCTGACAACTTAACTTTCTTTGGAGGATCCTTTCGTCTCGAGACATTTGCAATTGTATTCTCGCTGAGTTTTTGCTAAAATTCTTCTGTTTCAAATCCTAATCCAGATATCGAGGGACCATGAATCGAACTGGCTTTGGCCTCCTAGCACTAAGGAGGAATCACCGCCTAATTCTTATTTTAACGCTGGTTTTAATTATCTGCTTCTTGACTCTCTCAGCGAGCTAACTATAACTCCTTTCTACTTGAATAACTGCTATTGTCTCGTCTCACCAACTCTAATGACTCAACCATGTACACTTAATAACTCAATAACTGTCTTTATTTTCTAAAATCAAGATTATATACATTTCTAAAATTTACATAATTTAACAATAATTAACAAAAGTAAATTCTAACAATTTTGCATATTTAAGGCTGGAACAATGTGAATAACCTTCATATATTATTCATTGTTTCAATTATCATAAACTAGGTTGTTCTTGTTGAGCGGTACTTAATAAAGTGATTTTGGAACCGAACCCGATATACCCCCCATTACCTTGGTGAAGTTCCCTAATTTATATAATTACTGGGGGAGAAGCAATGTTCCCATGTGTGGTGTCAGGTACTGGACAAGTGCAAAGTGAAGTTTGCCAAGCAGCTCCAGCTGAAGGTGCAGTGGGTCAACCGGGAGATTGCCCGCAATGCCCAGCGGGTGAAGGAGCTGGAGCAGTATGGGGACTTGGAGCTAATCCCCCAGTACTACCAGGAGGTTCGGCTGCTGCAGAAATGTCTGATGGAGATCCAGGAGGCCATCTCCTGGATCAATGAGGTACACCACTGTTCCATTACTGTAACACCACCACTGTTCCATTACTGTAACACCACTGTAACACCACTTTACTGCCTCTGTACCACCTTGTACCTTTAGTGTAATGCTACTTAGTACCACTACTGTACCACCACTGTACCATTACTGTACCACTACTGTACCACCACTGTACCATTACTGTACCACTACTGTACCACCACTGTACCATTACTGTACCATTACTGTACCACTACTGTACCACCACTGTACCATTACTGTACCACTACTGTACCACCACTGTACCATTACTGTACCATTACTGTACCACTACTGTACCACCACTGTACCACTACTTGTACTACCACTGTACCACCACTGTACCATCACTGGTGTGATAGGAGGAAGCCCTGTTCAAGCTCAACATCACCTCCTACCCTGATGTGGACACTGCTCTCAAAGCCATGGAGCCCTTCATCCGCCTCTACAGTCTCTACTTGGCCTGGGAGAAGATGGAGCGCAGGTAACTCTGACTGCCACACTTGGTTTGACTGGCTTCACATTAACTGACCTTTATTGCCTGTCTTGGGAGAAAGACATTGCAGAGTTCAGCCTCAGTTCTTCTTGAACTATTCTCTTGAGAAGCTGGCCTTCCTCTCTTCTTTATGCAAATGCAAACTTTCCTGTCTAGGCTCTGTGTTGATTCTATTAAGTCCATTCCAGTTACAAACGACGGGTGCATAACTCCTATAGGCAAATACTAAGACATATCTCCCAATGCTGTACAGGATGGCAGCAAATTATCAAATATTGAAGAAGTAGATACAAAGACATACACAAGACAGGACAGGAAGTTGTCCAGGGGACATGTTGACATGACTCTCCAACCTGAAGTATAGATAACTGATGTGTGAGGAGCTCCAGTCAGACAGTCCTTTGCCAAGTGCAATTACATTAAACAACCTTACAAGGTAACAAGAACAAATCCAAATAAATTAATATCGTGTAATGTTTCGCTAACAGCATTGTTTCCATCATCACAAAAGACTAAATAACTGATGATGGTAACAATGCTGTTACCGAAACGTCACACACTTTTTATTTATTTGGTATCTTATTACCTTGTAGTTCTAATCTATAATCCAAATTGTGCTTTATCATTTACACTAGCGGACGTACCCGGCTTCGCCCGGGTTTTACCCGAGTAAAGGTTTGTCTAACGAATCTCTCGATAAAGTGAACATTTTTTCCCGGTCCCTTGAAAAATACTCGATAAGTTGAATAAAATCAATATTAATTGGTTCCCTCGGTAATTGGAAGTTAAAGGAATAGTATCTTGCCTTGGAATTGTATCATTATTCTTGTCTCAAATAAATTGTCGTGTCATCCTGAATTTTGTCTTTCCTAATTTTATACATTACAAAATCATCGTATCATCATGATAATATTTAGAGCAGATTGTTGAATTATAACAGATGAATTAGAATATTTATCTTGATTACTTTTAGGCGAAAAGTTATTTCAAAAATTTTATTTGCTAGAAACCTTCCCAGTACTATACTAAATAACTTCCCAAAGTTTCATGGCGTTCCAATGAGTGGTTTGGTCAGGCATAATGGACAAACAAACAGACACACATACATTCATTTTTATATATATAGATGACCTTATGAGGGTAGGGTGGAATTCCTCAATAGCCTACTGCCACTTGGGATGTAATTCCAAGTGAATGCAACTGTGCAGATGCCTGGACGGGGTGTTTGAGGACCTGCTGTACGACACCATTGAGGCGGACGTGGACGAGTTCTTCCAGGACACCAACAAACTCATCAGACTGCTGAAGGCCGTGCTGAAGGGAACAGGCGGCCGGCGCGACGCCAAGATGGATGACCGTCTGCAGCCCCCGGTGACCATCGCCCAGAACCTGCTGATGAGGATCAACAACTTCAAGCTCTACCTGCCCACCGTTGCCATCCTCTGCCAGCCGGGCATGCGGCTCCGGCACTGGGAGGAGATGTCGGACATTGTCAGCAAGAACATGGTCCCTGACTCCTCGATGTCCCTGCGCAAGATGCTCAAGATGGAGCTGGGGCCGTACCTGGACAAGCTGGAGGCAGTTACCGGGAAGGCCATCAAGGTGACCATCAGACTTGGCAATGTGAAGTTGTACATAGTTCATTGGATTTGTTCTAATTGTTAAACACATTGGTAGATACTCATTAGGTAGATTAACTTTACATGGTACGTTTCTATTGACCAACATTCTGGTGATCTAACAATTTGTTTTACCTTGAAAATGACCCACAGTGACCACTGAAGAATTTGCCGATAAAACCTGAGGTTGATGCGTATCTTTTGACTGTGTCTTTATTATTATCATCCCAATTAACTTACCCTCCACTACATGCTACTGTGTCATTGTTTAGAATGATGTAAGGCAGCCGTTCAATCCACACAGTCAGCTTATTGTCACTTCCTGAATATCAACAACTGAGGATCCAGACCTGTGCAGGAATTTGCCCTGGAGAAGATGCTGATCAAGATGGGCCAGGAGTGGGAGACCATAGCGTTCGGCACCACCCAGTACAGAGACACTGTCTTCTACATCCTCTCCTCAGTGGAGGAGATCCAGAACCTGCTGGATGAACAGATCGTCAAGATCCAGACCATGAAGGGCTCCACCTACGCCAAGGCCTTCAGCTCCTGGATTAAGGCAGGTTCTGCAGCCTTTTTTTTCTTCTTCTGAGGAAAATGGTGGTTCTCTATGCAACTTTTTTTAAAAATAGAGGCAGGTACCTGATCATCAACAGTAACAACCTGAGACATATTACAGTTGGATTTACCTATTGAGCTGAAGAAGAGCATGTGTCTGAAAGCTTCTATTAAGAATAGAGGGAAAAGTTTCAGTAGAATCAACTCTGGTTTGAATGGTTAGTGAAACCAGGAATATTTACACTCATGGACTTGAGGAAGTGGAAAGTCTTTGATGCTGCCGGTTGCCTGCCTTTTTTAAGGAGACAGAGGCTGTTCACACCTGGTTTTCTTGTGTGTCTTCAATAAAGGTGACTGTGATATACATGGTACATGTTTTGTGACATACAAGTGTGCAGGAGAGGGAGCAGTTCCTCTACAACACCCAGAATATCATCGAGGAGATCCTCAAGGTCCAGGCTCAGTGGCTCTACCTGGAGCCCATCTTCTCCTCCGAGGACATCATGGCCCAGATGCCAGCCGAGGGAAACCTCTTCCGGGACGTGGACAACATCTGGAAGAACCTGCTCAGGAAGATCCACCACACTCCTAAGGTAACCCACCCACCATTTTTACAATGTTTATTTTTTTTTTTTTGCTTATTCCTAGTACACGTGGTACAGGCCATGATAATCATGGTGGGTAGAAGTAGGCGACTGCTTTTACTATAAGTGCACCACATGTCTACACATGTGAAAAGCAGTTAGACTTTGCACTTACAAATTTCTACAATGTGGTTGACACCTGGTCAATGGAGCACCACAACTCCTGGGTGTTAGTGGCTGGCTGCACATGCTGTGTACTACATACGATGACCACATAGACAATGTTGTACTTCCATAGAAGAATGTTATTTACGATATCTCAGCACTTTATATGCTATATATATATATAATGTGTCCCAATACATGTAGTCCAGGCCATGATAATCATGGTGGGTAGTTAGCGACCGCTTTTACTGTAAGTGTACCACATGTCTTCCAATGTGAAAAGCAGTTCGACTTTTTCACTTACAAATGTGCCAGAGCTCCGTTATTTTTCATTTGAAGATTACAATAGATGTCTGTCAAGTTGTACACTCAATAATTGGTTTATAAGGATAATTGTTAACAGTTCTGTCCCAATTAGCATGCTTTTTCCACAATTTCAGTCAGTTAGGGTTCAGTTCCCAGTCAAGTCGAAGTAAATGACTTCTACTGTACACTTCAACTCTACTTCACTGAAGTGATTGATGTTGAATTGTTTTTCTTTGGTGAAATTAAAGGTGGTTGGGATTTGAACTCCATTTGAATGATAGTAGGTATTGAATGTTTTTGCTCTCCTATTACCTCTCTCTCAATTTTATCATTAAGGATCTAATTATTTTCAACTTTAATAATAAATTAAAATACAAACACAAAGGGTAATAAAATAAATAATGTGTGACGTTTCGGTAGCAGCATTGTTACCATCCTCAGACAAAAGAACGGAATGTACTTGAGGATGGTAACAACACTGTTACGTAACGTCACACACTATTTATTTATTTGGAATGTGTTTCTAATCTATAATCCAAGTTGTGTGAAGCCCCCAATGTATCCAGGTGGAGGAGGTGGTGGATGATGACCGTCTCTACTCCACCCTCTGTAACTGCAACGAGCACCTGGAGAAGATCAACAAGGGGCTCAACAACTACCTCGAGTCTAAGAGGATTTTCTTCCCCAGGTAATAATTAACTTCTCTATGGTACAGTAGAAATACCTCCCTGTAACCTAATTGTAAATCCAAAGTGTCCTCTAGGGAAAGATGTCATCTTACCAGACAGTTGCTAAATAGTAAAAATGCTAATTTTGTAAATGAAACCTGTCTTTTGTAGAGAAGTGTCCTCTCGTGGACTGTGACTTCACATTCCATGATTCCTATGAGGTAATAAGATACCAAATCTAAATAGTGTGTGATGTCTTAATACTGAATCATTCATGTTACTGAAACATCACCCACTATTTATTTTATTTCGGATCTTATTACAGTAAAACCCCTCTATAGTGAACCCCAATGGGACAGAGCTTTTGGTTCACTATAGCCACGGTTCACTATAGCCACGGTTTGGCTATTTTTTTTTTTACTTTTCAAAAATTTTAGACCGTATAATTAAAAAACAGCCATACACACAAGAAGAGGCTGCCTCTTAATAGTGGTCACTTTATTTTAATTCCCTTAATTGACTAATTTCCTTATATTAATACTGAATAATAATAGAAATCATTAGATGATAGGTTCTTCTTATGATTAACATACATGTACCTCTATGTCTAAGTTAAAAATCAAGACAAATCCTAGGCAAAGTTTTATTAAATTATATATTCAAAGATATGAAATGATTTTAAAACATCATTATCACATTATATAATACAATTTTTACTTGAAAAAATGGCTCTAATACCTTGTTGTTTCAAAGTATTCTTCCAAGCATTGCACCATTCAAATAAAGTTAGTGTTTTTCTTCCATTTCATGTTTCCCCATATTCTTCTAGGTCTAGATTTCGTTTTTTTTTTTAACCTGCCATGCAAAACATTGCTGATTTTAAAATCACCATAGTTAATGGCATAAAAATAATTTTTGTTTCATCACGGGACCGTTTATTTGGACTTTTTTTTTAGCCCTAAAACGTACGATCGCGATCGCGGCAAAAGTTGAAGTTGATTCCTCTTTGTAACAATTTTTAATAACTTTATATTTTATCTTTTATAATAGAAAAGTTATATTCTCTTATTTTAATATGTTCTTAACATTTTGCCTATGTTGTTTCACTTTGAAAAGTTCTGAAAATGGCCTTTTTTTTTTTTTTTAATGAAATGATGCTTTTGTTTTTAAAATGCCTTTGTTTTCTTCATTTTGGAAGCCATTTGCATTTTTTATATTTAAAATTTAATGGATGCAAAGATATTCTAATTAATAAAAAGTATAATGTGTAAAAATTTATACAACATACAGCAAAAATAAAGTGCAAAAATCAAACAAACAATGCCGCTAAATTTATTGTTTTGAAATCGCGATCCGCGAGCTTTAAACATGCTCAAAATTTTGTTTTTTAATTTTTTTTTAAATTACAATTCTAAGTTCGTTATAAGCATAGTATTTTTAATAGATTTTATCATTTTGGGACCCGAAATAGGTTCGTTATAGGGGTAGTTCGTTATTCTAAAAATCGCAAAGTTCGTTATAACGATGGTATTTTCAATGGAATGGAATTGGGAATCGGCGTGGGTTCGTTATAAGGGAAGGTTCGTTATATCCAGGGTTCGTTATAGCGGGGTTTTACTGTACCTTGTTGTCTAATCTATAATCCAAATCGTACCTTATCATTTCACACTTCCCTTGTGTGTATTGTATGAAATCCAGGATGAAGCTGGTGTTGGGATCCTGCATCAGCTTGATTGTAGAAATGGTCAATAAATGGTGTATAGTTTTAGCACCTATTTTGACAGGAGAGGTGCCTTCTTTTATAATAGTTGATTACATCTAGGCTATTTACAAGTGATGCATTGACACAGCAGAACAGGCAGCCTGGAGTTGTGACTGCCTGTGGCTCCAGGTTCTTCTTCCTCTCCAACGATGAGATGCTGGAGATCCTGAGCGAGACCAAGGACCCCACCCGGGTGCAGCCCCACCTCAAGAAATGCTTTGAGGGAATCTCCCGGCTGAAGTTTGACCGGACCAACAGGATCCACGGGATGCAGAGCTCGGAGGGGGAGGAGGTGGGGTTCCTGGAGGTGATCTCCACGGCCGAGGCCAAGTCCCAGGTGGAGATCTGGCTGCTGCGGGTGCAGGGCGTCATGCTGGCTTCTGTCAAGAACGTGGTGCAGCTGGCCTATGAGGTTTGTCTCTACATTACACTGGAGCCACACAGGTGTGTAAGCAGGAACATGATTGGTTATTTCCAAAAACTCTCAAAATTCATCTTCAATGGATACCCTCAAATGTTGGCTTTGAAGGCAATGAAGCTGCTGATGCGCTAGAAAAAAATTACTCCCTAAAACACTCTCACTTTTTTTTTAACTCCCTTTTTTTTAAGTAGCCAAAACAAAAATAAACAAAAACTGGAGGATCTCACCTAAGCACAGCTGGTACAGTGGAGTGGACTCAAAAGGAGCTCTGAACCTCAGAAATAGACAGCATCAAACAACAAGGTTCAGAACAGGCCATCTCAAGCCATTAAAGATAGAAAATAATAATAAAATCTACCCCACTTGTCCAAAATGTAGCTTGGCAATTCCAGAACACATTTTGGTTTGCATTAGATGTACTAAACAGAACCTCCACAAAATGACCTGATGAGAGACCAGAACTGTTAATGGGAGATGAACTCAAGATGTTTGTACCACCTCCAACCTATAGAAAACTATTCTATATACAGTTACGAGCGTCATTCCTCATCTCCTAATCAATCAGTCATCAGTCTTCATCTCTGTCACCGTTTGCTTTTTTTTTTGGAATGGCGCCCTCCTATTGGTTGGCTACGGTCACGCCACCTTTGCCCCCCCCCCCCCCCCATCATGCCCCCCCCCCCCCCCACTTGCTATTTCGTCTTTGTAACTATTGTGTTGGAGCGGGTCGCTCCCTAAATAAATGCATATATTAGATAATAACCAAATGGAATCCTCTCTTTCTTTTTCCCAGTAAGAGACACCTACGGAAGCCAACAGTACATAGACAGATAAAGCACATAGGCTATAGTTATTAACTAACATATGCAATTATTTAAGGCGCCAATTTATAATTGTAACAAATAGTATTTGAATCAAAACATTCAATCGGGTAAAACATGGGCGTTGCCCGGGTCATTCGGCTAGTGTCTGTTTAAATGTCAGACAGCCAGGATCAACCCAGTGGGATGTTCCAGAACTACCCCGAGGTCCCGCGGTCATCCTGGGTCATCTCCTGGCCTGGCCAGGTGGTCATCTGCGTGTCTCAGATCTTCTGGACCATGGAGGTCCACCAGGTGGTCAGTGGCGGCCCCCTGGCCCTGAAGGCCTACCACGAGGGACTGGACAGCCAGCTGGGGGACATCGTGAGGCTGGTCAGGGGCCGGCTCACTCGCCAGGCTCGCATCACCCTCGGGGCCCTGGTGGTGATTGATGTCCATGCCCGGGATGTCATCCTGGACCTGGTGGAGAAAGGTGAGGATTGATGTCCATGCCCGGGATGTCATCCTGGACCTGGTGGAGAAAGGTGAGGATTGCTTCTCTGGTGGTGATTGATGTCCATGCCCGGGATGTCATCCTGGACCTGGTGGAGAAAGGTGAGGATTGCTTCTCTGGTGGTGATTGATGTCCATGCCCGGGATGTCATCCTGGACCTGGTGGAGAAAGGTGAGGATTGCTTCTCTGGTGGTGATTGATGTCCATGCCCGGGATGTCATCCTGGACCTGGTGGAGAAAGGTGAGGATTGCTTCTCTGGTGGTGATTGATGTCCATGCCCGGGATGTCATCCTGGACCTGGTGGAGAAAGGTGAGGATTGCTTCTCTGGTGGTGATTGATGTCCATGCCCGGGATGTCATCCTGGACCTGGTGGAGAAAGGTGAGGATTGCTTCTCTGGTGGTGATTGATGTCCATGCCCGGGATGTCATCCTGGACCTGGTGGAGAAAGGTGAGGATTGCTTCTCTGGTGGTGATTGATGTCCATGCCCGGGATGTCATCCTGGACCTGGTGGAGAAAGGTGAGGATTGCTTCTCTGGTGGTGATTGATGTCCATGCCCGGGATGTCATCCTGGACCTGGTGGAGAAAGGTGATTGTGTTGCTTCTCTGGTGGTGATTGATGTCCATGCCAGGGATGTCATCCTGGACCTGGTGGAGAAAGGTGAGGATTGCTTCTCTGGTGGTGATTGATGTCCATGCCCGGGATGTCATCCTGGACCTGGTGGAGAAAGGTGAGGATTGCTTCTCTGGTGGTGATTGATGTCCATGCCCGGGATGTCATCCTGGACCTGGTGGAGAAAGGTGAGGATCTCACACTTCCTCCACAATATAGAACTGAATTGTTTGTGTCTTTCAGCAATATCTCTGAGTTAACAGGATCCACAGTCACAGTTTTGTGACACTCAGGGACTTGATGAAGTGGAAAGTCTTTGATGTTGCCGGCTTTCTGTTTTTTTTTTTTAAGGAGACAGGTAATTTTGTTCACACTTGTTATCTTGTGTGTCTTCAGTAAAGGTCACTATAATATATTTCACATGCTAAAAGGTGACACTTTGGTGAGTTTTGTCCATGAGTGTATATAACAAGTAGTAATTAGGAAAACCTAATGCCAAGGGTGGCCCTACCAGGTGTACAAGACTCCTGCCCAGGGTGCTCACGCTGAGGTAGTCAACAGTATTTGGGGCGAAGCAAATTAGAATTTTTCAAACTGCGGAATTTGGATTTAAGAGAGAGGGCCAATTGACTCTATAATACAGACAAGTTGTCAAACAGAGGCGTGCTGTGTGCAGAGATCCAGAGCCAGAATGACTTTGGGTGGCTGGCCCAGCTACGGTACTACTGGGAGGAGGACAACTGCAAGGTGCGCTGCGTCAACGCCATTGTGAAGTACGCCTACGAGTACCTGGGCAACAGTCCACGGTGAGGGAGTCTTCTCTCAGAATCCTTCTTCCATCCGCTGTAACGCGCTGCGCAGGCTTGTGATCACTCCACTCACAGATCGCTGCTACCGCACCTTGATTGGTGCATTCAACATCCACTTGCACGGAGCGCCTGAAGGCCCGGCAGGTACCGGCAAGACAGAAACTTCCAAGGACCTGGCCAAGGCTCTGGCTGTCCAGTGTGTGGTGTTCAACTGCTCCGACGGCCTGGACTATCTAGCCATGGGGAAGGTGGGTTGATGGCTCTGTAGATGACCCACCAACTCCCTCTACCTGGAATGTCCAGTTTTTCAAGGGCCTGGCTGCTTCCGGAGCTTGGGTGTGCTTCGACGAGTTCAACAGGATTGAGCTGGAGGTGCTGTCTGTCATTGCGCAACAGGTGGGCCCTCCTCCACTCTTACATGGGCTACGCAAGTCACTACGCTGGTGTGCAGATCCTGTGCATCGTGAGGGCAGTTCAAGCCAAACTGGAAGCCTTCATCTTTGAAGGCACCCGACTGGCCCTCAACCCTAACTGCTATGTCATCATCACCATGAATCCGGGCTATGCCGGGAGGTCCGAGCTGCCGGACAACCTCAAGGTGAGTCCACTCTCCTCGGAGGACATTAAAGAAGTCTTGATATGAGATGGCTCAAATTGGATTACAGATACAAAATAATGAGTTATCAATCAAATGAACTCCACTTAATATTCCCATGAGAGAATTTGAACCATCGCACCCACCATGTTGTCTTAGTGCAAAGAGAGAGCCAACATATGATGTGGAAATGGTACAGGAGGCAAATCTGTGTTGACCAGATTCTGTGGTGGCCCTTGCCAGATGTACTGTCTGGTTATCAGGGCTTATATATGTGGAGATTCTCTACTGGATAAAGGAAGGAAACAAAGAAATAGGGAACTCCGCCTTCCTGCAACAATCAGAAACGTCACAAGATGGTCAAAGTTCTATGGGAAGCCATCTTGTCAACACTACAACCCCTTTTTCTCAAAGGGGAAAAGTTTGAGGCAAATCATTTATCTTCTCAGCCCTTTCTTTCAACCATAAATCGAACTGTCACCATTTCATTGGTAATGCTTCAAGTAGTGAGTTCTACACTACATGACTCAAAGGTCAGTTTTAGTCACCAAAATGTCGCCAATTATCTCTGGTAGGACACTTCTCTCTAAAGGATCCTCTGTAACTGGGTTTAGAGATTCCTTTGTTTACACCAAGTCTATATTTCACATTATTCAGTAGAACCTCTCTCTGAAGAGAGGTCACATAGCTAATGTGACCTTTAGAGAGAGGTGTCTACCTATTCCACAGACAATGGTAAAAATAATTATTTTGATGCTTAAAAACTGACCTTTGTAGAGAGGTGTCCTCTCATCTGGAGGCGACTTTGAAAACTGAATTCTATGGAGTGGATAGTGGACTGTATGTATATATAGTGTGTGGAACATGGGTGGAAAGGATATTTGAGCCGTTAGAATATATAGATGGATGGATATGTGGGTGTAAACATGATGTACTGTAGTCAGTCAGTATGTCCCACTCCAGTGTATTACGTGGAACATCCCCACAGTATTAGTGATGTATTCTACGCTGTATTTATTATAATATCTCAGAACTATGTCAGATGGGGACACTTTAAAAGATTCTTGGACGTTCCATTGTTGCCTTAGTAACCTGTCTCAACAATCATAGAGTTTTGGCAGTCCTTCCGGGTGGTGGTGTCTTTTAATTTGCCTTACGGGCTTAGAATTATTTTGCCTATAATGGCTATGGGTGACTGCCGTGTACTCTATTGGCTGTGTGGCCTTGAACGTGGCCTGTTGGCCCATGTGCCTTAATGGCCGGATTTTATAAATGGACATCGCCACCCCTGCAATCTTAACTAATGCTGTTCAAGTGGACGCTCAACTGCAAACCAACTGAGCAATTCCTGCAACTTTCCTCTCGATATCTGGACCTGATCATCTCTGGGATATGGGACCAATACTGCTTCTCGAAGTGGACGCTCAACTGATTGAGACTTCCAGCTTTCCCCTCGGGATATGGACTCTGGACCTGATCATCTCTGGACTCTGGACCTGATCACCTCTGGGACATGGGATCATTGCTGCTGTTGGAGCGTGAAAGGGAAACTCGGCTGAATGCAATATTTATAATTAAACAGTTGAATGACTCTTATTAAGAACATAAAATTCTAGGATCACAAATGGACACTAATCAAACTCAGTTTTAGGAGGAGGTTCCTTAATCTAAAGCTAAGAAAGATGGCATGACACAATGGGTAGCTGGGGAAATGGGTTATTTACACAACTTATAATTATATAAACATGTATTGTATAAACCTATATAGAATATCTGTTAAATAAAACTATTGATGTGTTATTTTATTATAATATATGTATTCTTAGTCTAGCCATAAAAATTGTTACAAAACCAAATCAGTGATAAAAATATTAATTTGACCGCGTGAAGTATTCAAAATACAGTAGTTGTTATTTGAATATCTCGTGCACACGTTTAGAAAAAAAAATCGGAATATATTTGTTTTTTGATAATGGACTGGGGTGTTAAAGAAAACCGTATAGCTGTAATAGCCTTACACAAAGTAGGCCGAAGTCCTTCATCCATTTTTAAACTTTTACAAAATTTGAGTATTGCGTGTCAATTTGTTTATAGAACCATTGAAAGGTTCAACAAGGCTGACACTATTAATGACCTTGAAAGATCTGGTCGACCGCGTGTGTAACGAACGCAAGCAGCTATAAAAGCCATTTACGAAAGAATTCGTCAAAATCCACGCCGCAAACAAAAGATCTTAGCAAAGCAGATGAATTTAGGTCCAAGAACCGTTTCCAGGATAATCAAAGAAGACCTTGGACTGAGGGCTTTCAAAGGACGCACAGGTCATTTGCTAACCCCTGCTCTTAGAGATATTAAAAGGTTAGATTAAAAATGTTCTTGGCGCGGCATGATGGTCAGTGGCATGAGAGAATCCTTTTCACAAACGATAAATTTTTCAATTTCGAGGAAAAGATTAATTGTCAGAATGTAGGATATACAAGGTGTATGCAATAAATAATGAGACCGGTCAAAAACAAAGAAAAAATGAAATGATAATTTTTTTTAAAAGTCTATTGAAAAAATAGAAAGCTTCAGCTACACTGCGGTATATCACATCACATGGATGTGCGCGCAGTCGATAAATTGTAAGCTTGTAAAAAGAACGCCTTGCATAACAACTTCTAATTTGTAATGGATAGAAAATTCGAACAACGAATTTGTATCAAATTTTGCTACAAAATTGGGAAATCGGCTTCAGAAACTTTAGGTTTGTTGAAATTGGCATTTGGTAATGAAAATGTAAATAAGCCCACCACATTTAGATGGTTTTCACGATTTAAAAATGGAATGGAATCGGTGAAAGATGAGAAGCGTGTTGGACATCCAATTATGCACAGGAACCCTGAAAAGGTGAGCCAAATTTCAAATTTGATAAAAGAAAATCCACGAATAGGGTTATGGGACATTGAGGAAGAAACAGGTATATCAAAATCATTAGTTGGATCGATAATTAAAGAAGACTTGCAGTTAAAGAAGACACCTTCAAAATTTGTCCCTAAAATGCTCACAATCCAACAAAAGGAGAATCGCGTTGAAGTTGCCAAAAAAATGCCTGAAATGGTGGAAGAAAACCCTAATTGGAAGGGAAAAGTAATAACTGGAGACGAGCCATGAGTTTACGGGTATGACCCAGAAACAAAACGCCAATCCATGGAGTGGAAAGGAAAAGATGAACCAGGAACGAAGAAATCCCGACTTTGCAAGTCAAAAAACAAAGTCTTATTGGTCACGTTCTTTGACATAAAGGGAATTGTGCATTATGAATATCTAGAGGAAGGTCAAACAATCAATAAGGAGTCTTATTTAAACATTATGAGACGTGTACGTGAATCAATTCGTCTGAAAAGAAGTGAAATGTGGAGTTCCAAAAATTGGATTATCCATCATGCTAATGCACCACCACACTCCGCTACATCTGTACTGACTTATTTGGCTAAACACGGCATCCAAATACTTCAACAACCTCCCTATTCCCCAGAACTAGCTCCAAATGATTTTTTTCTCTTTTCAAAACTCAAAATGGCTCTAAAAGGAAGGATATTTGACACTAGAGAGTCCATCATAGCGGATTCGAAAAAGGTCTTGAAGAACATCCCGAAAGATGCCTTTTCTAAATGTTTTAAATCATAGGAGAAGAGATGGAAATTATGTATAGATGCGGGAGGGGACTATTTTGAAAAATACTAATACATTTTTTTTTCAATCATTCTATTTTTTCTTTATTTTTGACCAGTCTCATTATTTATTGGACACACCTTGTATGCTCGTAGCTCTCTAGAAGCTTCTTTGAAAGTCAGAAAACTTGAAAAAAGTCACCATCCTTCTTCTGTCATGAATAAAAGAAATTAAGACATATAATCCAAATAATTATTATAATTAATTAAATAAATTATAATTTATTGATTTGGAGATTATCTATAATTGGATAATCTATAATCCAAATTATACTTAATCCTCTTTGTACTCTAAATGCCTTTCAATCAATCTCCAGTGGCTGCACACAGTCTGGTGTTGTTGTTGTCAGGTGCTGTTTCGGACTGTGGCCATGATGGTGCCGGACTACGCCATGATTGCTGAGATCAGCTTGTACTCCTTCGGCTTCCTGAATGCACGGGCCCTGGCTGTGAAGATTGTGACCACGTACCGGCTGTGCTCGGAGCAGCTGTCCTCCCAGTCCCACTATGATTACGGCATGCGGGCAGTGAAGGCTGTGCTGTCTGCTGCTGGCAACCTCAAGCTGAAGTTCCCTGATGAGGAGGAGACCATCTTGGTGAGACCATCTGTCTGCCTGTTGAATTAAACTTATCCAGTAAAGTCAAGGTATGCTACTTTGCCTAGGTCTTTCTCAGAAATGACAGGCTTTACTGTAATCTTCTTCTTTCTTATCTCCACTCAAACATATTAAGGTATCAAGCTTGTAAAGCTTGAGACTTGGGTAAAGTAAAATGCGTCTGCCTTTGTCATTAAGACTGGGAGCACTACTCAGTGGCAGGCCGACTTAACTCCAAAATAAATGGCCGCCTCTGACATGAGGAACAGATGCCATGTGTAGCCGCTCCTAACATGGAGTACAAACGCTGCTCATCCTGTATCCCTGGATCAGGAGCCCTTACAGGGTACTATCAGCCGGGCCAGCCGAGCCCAGGTTTTTTAGTGAGCTTGTTACTGCTCCCCTTCCTCCTTTTTCATCCGGGCTTGGGACCGGCAAAGGCAGAGTTTTTTTACTGTAATTCTTTTTCAGAATGTGGGTGTGTGGCACGTTGTGGTTCAATTTGAGCAGAGATAGCAACTCTACCTTGATGTCCTCTCAATTCTAGCTCCCATGTGTCCCCCCTTCACTTTAACTAGAGTTTGATGTGCCACACGTTCTGTGCACACCTGTCCCCAGACGGATGCTCAGAAGATGGAATGGGTAAGTCTAGATCAGACTAGACTTGAGGGTTAGTAGACCTGGTTGTTTATGTGCATCTTACCTGATAGGAGGAAATTTGGGTGAGTCTACCGTAGATCTCTTGTGTCCATGACCCTCCCTCCCCACTATGTCCCATGTTGACATGTTGACATCCCCAGATCCTAAGGTCCATCATTGATGTCAACCTGCCCAAGTTCCTCTCCCATGACATCCCTCTCTTCGAGGGCATCATCTCCGATCTCTTTCCCAACGTGGTGCTGCCCAAGGCAGACTACTCTGTAAGGACAGACCTCACCAAGTGGTGGAGTGAGTGAGCCCAGGTGTGTGGCTGTCCCAGGAGTTCCTCAATGGACTCCAGGAAGCCTGCGACCAGAACAACCTCCAGCTGGTTCCTTTCTTCTCAGAGAAGGTGATCCAGACCTACGAGATGATGATAGTCCGCCACGGGTTAGTCCTGCACTTTTCATCGTTGGTGTTTTGTCGGATTGAACCAACAATGGTCTAACTATACTGAGTTCTATTTTGGATTGATTGGCTCATTACAAATATATTCTGTTTTCTGAAAGAAATTGTTTTAATGGTCCCCAATTCTTGCAAAAATACAATCCCACTAGGGAGTGCAGGTAACCAAATGGAACTCTGGCACCCTTGTAAGTGCAAAAGTGCTTTCTACATTTGTAGACAAGTTGTTGTTGTTGTTGTTTCTTATCCCCTTGTGTAAAGATTACACTGTAGACAAGTAGTAACTTGCAGTAAAAGCCATGATTATCATGGTGTACTTGGGATGCCACTAATTAAATGAGTTCTTATTTTTAGTTTGAAGCAGATTACTCACATATAAGCATTGTGTGAATTATAGATTGATGTAATGTAAGAGCTTGCCACATAACCAGACCCATTGTGTTAGACTTAGAGAAATGACACCTGCGGTTTCATTCTGATTGCAAGTCTTTCTATAAAAGATAAAATCTATTAGAACTACAAGATAATAAGACACCAAATCCAAATAAATAAATAGTGTGGGATTTGTTTTAGTAATAATGCTGTTACCAAAACATCACACTATTTATTTAGATTTGGTGTCTTATTATCTTGTAGTTCTAATCTATATTACAAATTGTACCTTATCAGGGTACAGTAACAAAATCATGACATGTCTGGGTCCCAAGGTTCATGATGGTGGGAGGTCCCATCTCCAGCAAGTCCAAAGTGCTCCAGATGCTGGCGACCACACTGGGGATCCTGCGCGACCGCGGCGTGGAGGGGGAGGTGGGTGTGATGACCAGTGTGGTCAACCCCAAGTCCATCACCATGGGGCAGCTCTTCGGCCAGTTCGACCCCGTCTCCCACGAGGTGAGTGCTATGGGTGTCTGGAAGGTTCCCTCAACATCCTCCAGCATGCCTAGCCATAGGTCACCTTAGGTCCACAATAGAGCTTCTAGATTCTTCTTCTTTCTTCTAGATTTAAACATCAGAAAGTAATAATATGATGAATTTGATCACCTTGTGAATATGTAATAGAGTAGAAGATGAGAGGACACAAGATACCTCTCTCTACAAAAGCCAGGATTCATTTGCAAAATTACCAGTTTTATTAAAAGAAAATAATTTGGATTAGGTCTTATTTTCTTTTATTATAATCCAAATTGTGCTTTATCATACCAGTTTTATTATTCAGCATCTTTCCGGTAAGAGGACACCTCTCCCTAAAGGACACTTTGGCTCTAAATAAATTTGGCCCTAAATGGACTAAATAAATTCCCCCTTTTGGGAAGATTTCTCCCCCCAAAGACAAAAGAGTGTCCTTTTTTTTCTAATATACAGTTAAACCTGTCTATAGCGCCCCCTCTTGGGACTCCCCAAAATAGGGTGCCATAGAGAGGGGGTGCTATAGACAGGTCACTTTTGATGTAAAATGTTTACATTTTAATGTTTAAAATCAGGCGCTATAGAGAGGAAGGTGCTATTTAGAGGGGATGCTATAGACAGGTTTAACTGTAATTCTAAATAAAGAGAGTGACAAGAATGAAGTTGATCTCAGCTTTCATTCACTCCTCTTTTGTGTTAGCCATCCCATCAAGACGTTGCCCACCCAGAGATGTACTGGGAGGTACATTTCTCACAGCCCTCCAGTACTTTTACTAAGTAGGTAGCCATAGATAATGTTCTCTGGTCTTCCTCCACAGAGTGAAGACTTGTAAACAATTTGAGATTAAGCAAAAATTAGGCAAAAGAGTTTGTCAAGTCTCGCAATATAATTATACTGTTAATCTATGTTCAATTTTCAAATATTTTAAATAGAATAGTATATTTTATTCATGAAATTATAAAATAAACTATTTGTTTATATATTTCGGATCGGGTATAGATTATCACATATATATATATTTCTACCTATTTTTATCTGTAATATCATCTTATCCAAGCCTGTTGGATTCATTTGTTTTTTGATTTGCATGTTGAAGATCAGGTTTTACTCAAAAGCTCTATTTTTTTTGCTCTAATTTTTGCTTAATTGAATATTTCAGGGTACCTATCTTGCTCACATAACTTGCAAACAATGTTTGTGCTGTGCACACCACAGTACCTACAGCACCACTGTATAGCTAACCTGCTGGCCGGGGATGTGGCAGTGGTCGGATGGTGTGGTGGCCATTGCCTTCCGCCAGTTTGCCGTTTCTGTCAACACAGACCGCAAGTGGCTCATATTTGATGGTCCCGTGGACACCCTGTGGATTGAGAGCATGAACACCGTCTTGGACGACAACAAGAAGGTTTGGTTGCCATTGTCTGAACACAGCCTCTCTTTCACATTCTCTCAATGTCTAAAACTTCCTTAGCCAATAATAGAAACACAAGACAAATAATGTCACACACTATTTATTTATTTGGATTATTACCTTGTATTTCTAATCTATAATCCAAATTGTGTCATTTATTTACCAATATAAATTAGTTACTAGGTCATCAATCCTTTTATAAACGTACAACAACAAAATTTCAGATAAAGTTTGGCGTATTACAATAGAAATATTATAAAGCTGGACAACACGTGAAGTAAGATGAGTTTCTTTTAATAAACGAAAACGCGAGCTTTCGGGACGTACGCCCTTCAACAGGCAATTATACACGCAAAGATACAAATGGTAGGTAGGAGCGAATATATGTCCATTTGTATCTTTGCGTGTATAATTGCCTGTTGAAGGGCGTACATCCCGAAAGCTCGCGTTTTCGTTTATTAAAAGAAACTCATCTTACTTCACGTGTTGTCCAGCTTTATAATTTACCAGTAAGAGTCCTTGAATTTTTCTAATAGAAATATTAGTTAATAAAATGATGTTTTTGCCCACCATGTGAACTCAGTGTGCTCGCAGCTGTGTCTGATGAGCGGGGAGATCATCGCCATGTCGGACTCCATGAGTATGATCTTTGAAGTCAATGACCTGCTGCAGGCCTCGGTGAGTTGGACCATCTCACTTAGAACTACATCGCAGCTGTGAGTGGATGGTGGTGAAGAATTTTGTAGTAAACCCGGGAGACAATCACTAAAGATTGAAACTTCCTTATTACATTGTTCATATTTGGTTATCAAATTACAAAACTATTTTAGAGGCGTAATATTCTTTTTAAAATAAAACAATTTCTACTGTCCTTACTGCAATGGAAAAATTAAAGGGAGGGCCTGGCTCATCAGTGGTGAACCCTCCCAGCGGTTTCGCCAGTTTAATCTACCATACCGCTGTTATATTGCATTTTTGGAACTTCCTTTTATAGGTGACTGTTGTAAGACTCTTGGAATGGGTATTTTAGAAGAACTATGGACATAAGCTTTTAGGACAGCAGAATTAAATATAATTATAAATATATAATATGCTTCGAGCAATCGCTCTTCCGCAAATATCAAATTGTGTCTTTTATTATTTGGTTATATAAGGTTAAATATAAATTAAATATTAAATATGAATAAATAAATGTAAAATATATACAATGTCTTTATTGGTAACGCCCACTACGGAAAAGACTCCGTCAATGATGATCTGCGAGAGTTCTCTTCCACCGAGTGGGCAGGTGATACGTGGGATTACCCACCTAAAGAATAAGATGGTACTTGTAGATAGCAGCCTTCGCTATACTAGAGGATATGTTGATCAATAAATGATGGCTATAATGTCCTAATGAGATAACTAGCATAAAAAAGGGACTTCATTCTTGTAATGACACTCTCTCGATCTTGGGGGGAGAAATCGCCCCGGTGGAAGTTTATTTGACCAATAGCAAACCACTTCTGTATCAAACACTACGGAGGAAACTCAAATTACATGTCATGTTGGTAGTAGTTGACCTGCAATGAGCTAACAAGAAGGAGTCAAGAAAGCTACCAGAAGTTCACTAGATGATCTGAGAGTGAGGTTCTCTAGCAGGTTATATTGGAGAATATTTGTCACCATGTAGTTACCTGAAGTCAACTTGATGGACACTAACAACAATGCAACATTAGGGAAAAGAATTTAATTTACTACAATATGTCAGTACCTTGCCATGAAGGCACTAGAGGACACCTCTCTACACAGGACAGTTTTCATTTGCAAGATTATCATTTTTACTATTTTGCAAGGGGGGTTGGTGGAAGGCTGGTTAAACCGTTTGGTTTACGACCACTACGACCCGGGTTCGATCCCCGCATTGGACACTTTTTTCTGTTTAAAAAAAAAAAAAATGCTCCAATGGCCCCCCGATTCTTGCAAAAGTCCAACCCCACCAGCGAGTGCAAGTAACCAAACGGGGCTCTGGCACATTTGTAAGTGCAAAGTCGAACTGCTTTCACATGTGTAGACATGTGGTGCGCTTACAGTAAAAAGCAGTCGCTAACTACCCACCATGATTATCATGGCCTGTACCACGTGTACTAGGGATAAGCAAAAAATAAAAAACTATTTTGCAACTCTTCTGTGAAAGGACACCTTTACCTAAAGAAAACTTTGGCTCTGTAGTTAGGTCTAGGGGAGGTTCTACCTTTTATAGAAATCCTATAACAATGGAAGCTTCCATTCTGTACAAACACAGTTGTTCTCTTCTGCATACTCAGTTATTATCTCCCATGTACTATGGAATTGTTTTCAGTTTATTCAACCATTTCTCTGGGAAGCACTCTGAGGATTCTTTTGCCATAGACCTGAACATATTCTCCTCTCAGCAACCATCCTCCATGTCTCAGGAAGGTTCAACTTCCATCGCTTTCTATTAATTTATTATTATCTCTAGTACACCTGGTACAGGCCATCATGGTGGGTAGAAGTTGGTGACTGCTTTTACTGTAAGTGTACCACATGTGAAAAGCAGTGAGATTTTGCACTTACAAATATGCCAGAGCACCATTTGGTTACTTGCATGCACTGTTGGACTTTTGCAAGAATCAGGGGCCATTGGAGCATATTTTTAATTAAGAAAAAGTGTCCAATGCAGGATTGGATCCCGGGTTGTAGCGGTTGAAAACCAATGGTTTAGACCCACCCTTCCAATGACTCCCTCCCATCTCTTTCTAGAAGAGAACACACATTCTTGCTCCACACATTATGATGCCCTTTCTAAGGTGTTTTTGTGTACTCATCCCAAGTAGACAGGCCAATCATGGTGACTAGCCATTACTCTACACCAGATGTCTACACATATAGAGAGCAATTCAACTTTGTTCTTACAGAACACCATTTGGTGGTTGAGTGAACTCATTGGTGGGTTGGACTTGGGCAAATGTAAGAGGTCGTTGAAAGTGTTCAATGAGAGAATTGACCTCAAGTTGTATTTATTGAAAATCAAATGCTCCACTATGTCACCAACCCCTGTGTTCTGTTCTCTATCCTGGGACCATTTACACCTGATTACACCATATAAGCCATTTCTAGGCCACAAGACTTTATAACCTGAGTATTAGAAAAGGTGACTAAATTCAAACAAATAAATAGTGTGTGTCATTTCAGTACTTTTGTCTGATGATGGTAACAATACTGTTACTGAAACATCACACACTACTTATTTATTTGGTCTTAATATACCTGTGAATCTATCCTCCAAACTGTGAGGTGGTGTAGCCAGCCACGGTGTCCCGCTGTGGCATGATCTACATGGAGCCGCGGGCTCTGGGCTGGAAGCCCCTGCTGGACTCCTGGCTCAACACTCTGTCGGACCGATGGGTGGACCTGGAGCTCATCAGTGAGGTGGGGAGCTGGATGCTGACAGCTGGGCTGGACTTCCTCCGCCATCACTGCCGGGTAACTTTGTTTACATTCGGTGGAGCCAATGTACACGGTGTAGTTTGGATCTAAGTATATCCAACATTCAGTGGAGCTTTCATCAATGTACAGTTCCACATGGTGTAGTTTGGATCTAAGTATATCCAACATTCAGTGGAGCTTTCATGAATGTACAGTTCCACATGGTGTAGTTTGGATCTAAGTATATCCAACATTCAGTGGAGCTTTCATCAATGTACAGTTCCACATGGTGTAGTTTGGATCTAAGTATATCCAACATTCAGTGGAGCTTTCATCAATGTACATTTCCACATGGTGTAGTTTGGATCTAAGTATATCCAACATTCAGTGGAGCTTTCATGAATGTACAGTTCCACACGGTGTAGTTTGGATCTAAGTATATCCAACATTCAGTGGAGCTTTCATCAATGTACAGTTCCACATGGTGTAGTTTGGATCTAAGTATATCCAACATTCAGTGGAGCTTTCATCAATGTACAGTTCCACATGGTGTAGTTTGGATCTAAGTATATCCAACATTCAGTGGAGCTTTCATCAATGTACAGTTCCACACGGTGTAGTTTGGATCTAAGTATATCCAACATTCAGTGGAGCTTTCATCAATGTACAGTTCCACACGGTGTAGTTTGGATCTAAGTATATCCAACATTCAGTGGAGCTTTCATCAATGTACAGTTCCACAAGGTGTAGTTTGGATCTAAGTATATCCAACATTCAGTGGAGCTTTCATGAATGTACATTTCCACATGGTGTAGTTTGGATCTAAGTATATCCAACATTCAGTGGAGCTTTCATCAATGTACAGTTCCACATGGTGTAGTTTGGATCTAAGTATATCCAACATTCAGTGGAGCTTTCATGAATGTACATTTCCACATGGTGTAGTTTGGATCTAAGTATATCCAACATTCAGTGGAGCTTTCATCAATGTACAGTTCCACATGGTGTAGTTTGGATCTAAGTATATCCAACATTCAGTGGAGCTTTCATCAATGTACAGTTCTACATGGTGTAGTTTGGATCTAAGTATATCCAACATTCAGTGGAGCTTTCATGAATGTACAGTTCCACATGGTGTAGTTTGGATCTAAGTATATCCAACATTCAGTGGAGCTTTCATGAATGTACAGTTCCACATGGTGTAGTTTGGATCTAAGTATATCCAACATTCAGTGGAGCTTTCATCAATGTACAGTTCCACATGGTGTAGTTTGGATCTAAGTATATCCAACATTCAGTGGAGCTTTCATCAATGTACAGTTCCACATGGTGTAGTTTGGATCTAAGTATATCCAACATTCAGTGGAGCTTTCATGAATGTACATTTCCACATGGTGTAGTTTGGATCTAAGTATATCCAACATTCAGTGGAGCTTTCATCAATGTACAGTTCCACATGGTGTAGTTTGGATCTAAGTATATCCAACATTCAGTGGAGCTTTCATCAATGTACAGTTCTACATGGTGTAGTTTGGATCTAAGTATATCCAACATTCAGTGGAGCTTTCATCAATGTACAGTTCCACACGGTGTAGTTTGGATCTAAGTATATCCAACATTCAGTGGAGCTTTCATCAATGTACAGTTCCACACGGTGTAGTTTGGATCTAAGTATATCCAACATTCAGTGGAGCTTTCATCAATGTACAGTTCCACATGGTGTAGTTTGGATCTAAGTATATCCAACATTCAGTGGAGCTTTCATCAATGTACAGTTCTACATGGTGTAGTTTGGATCTAAGTATATCCAACATTCAGTGGAGCTTTCATCAATGTACAGTTCTACATGGTGTAGTTTGGATCTAAGTATATCCAACATTCAGTGGAGCTTTCATCAATGTACATTTCCACATGGTGTAGTTTGGATCTAAGTATATCCAACATTCAGTGGAGCTTTCATCAATGTACAGTTCCACACGGTGTAGTTTGGATCTAAGTATATCCAACATTCAGTGGAGCTTTCATCAATGTACAGTTCCACACGGTGTAGTTTGGATCTAAGTATATCCAACATTCAGTGGAGCTTTCATCAATGTACAGTTCCACACGGTGTAGTTTGGATCTAAGTATATCCAACATTCAGTGGAGCTTTCATCAATGTACAGTTCCACGTGGTGTAGTTTGGATCTAAGTATATCCAACATTCAGTGGAGCTTTCATGAATGTACAGTTCCACATGGTGTAGTTTGGATCTAAGTATATCCAACATTCAGTGGAGCTTTCATGAATGTACAGTTCCACGTGGTGTAGTTTGGATCTAAGTATATCCAACATTCAGTGGAGCTTTCATCAATGTACAGTTCCACACGGTGTAGTTTGGATCTAAGTATATCCAACATTCAGTGGAGCTTTCATCAATGTACAGTTCCACATGGTGTAGTTTGGATCTAAGTATATCCAACATTCAGTGGAGCTTTCATGAATGTACAGTTCCACATGGTGTAGTTTGGATCTAAGTATATCCAACATTCAGTGGAGCTTTCATCAATGTACAGTTCCACATGGTGTAGTTTGGATCTAAGTATATCCAACATTCAGTGGAGCTTTCATGAATGTACAGTTCCACATGGTGTAGTTTGGATCTAAGTATATCCAACATTCAGTGGAGCTTTCATCAATGTACAGTTCCACATGGTGTAGTTTGGATCTAAGTATATCCAACATTCAGTGGAGCTTTCATCAATGTACAGTTCCACATGGTGTAGTTTGGATCTAAGTATATCCAACATTCAGTGGAGCTTTCATCAATGTACAGTTCTACATGGTGTAGTTTGGATCTACTACTAGTAGGCCACCCTGATAACTCCGCTCAGTATGTCCTTCACCACTCTCCATTCTGAGATTACACAGCCTGGTTATCATAAGGTTGGGTGTCAAGTAAGCTGGTTACAATCCCCCACCAGTTTAAATGATAATTTCTAATAAAAGCAATAAATACTAACGCTTTATTCTATAGTAGAGTGTGTGAGCTTACTTATATAGATATTATATTATATTGATAGGTTTAAAGACTTTCTAATACACATTATATAGTACGTTGTTGTGTACATTTCCGCAACTAATATCTACCCAGTATCATGTCATCTTTCTTAGCTTTAAATTAAAGAGCCCTCCTCCTAAACTCAGGATTGATGAGTGTCCATTTATAAAAATATTATTAGGCGTTCCTAAAATTTTATTTTGATTATTTTAATAAGAATCATTTAACCATTTTATTATAAAGATTGTATTCAGCTGAGTTTCCACTTCACGCTCCAACAGCAGCAATGATCCCAGAGTCCAGAGATGACCAGGTCCAGAGTCCATATCTCGAGGGGAAAGCTGGAAGGCTCCATCAGTTAAGCGTCCACTTTGAGAAGCAGCATTGGTCCCACGTCCCAGAGATGATCAGGTCCAGATTTCGAGAGGAAAGTTGCAGGAATTGCTCAGTTGGTTTTCAGTTGAGCGTCCACTTTAACAGCATTAGTTAAGATTGCAGGGGTGGCGATGTCCATTTATAAAATCCAGCCATTAAGGCACATGGGCCAACAGGCCACGTTCAAGGCCACACAGCCAATAGAGTACACGGCAGTCACCCATAGCCATTATAGGCAAAATAATTCTAAGCCTGTAAGGCAAATTTAAAGACACCACCACCCGGAAGGACTGCCAAAACTCTATAATTGTTGAGACAGGTTACTAAGACAACAATGGAACGACCAAGAATCCTTTAAAGTGTCCCCATCTGACATAATTCTCAGATATTATAATAAAAACAGCGTAGAATACATCACTAATACTGTGGGGAAGTTCCACGTAATACACTGGAGTGGGACATACTGACTGACTACAGTACATCATGTTTACACCCACATATCCATCCATCTATATATTCTAGCGGCTCAAATATCCTTTCCACACATGTTCCACACACTATATATACATACAGTCCACTATCCACTCCATAGAATTCAGTTTTCAAAGTGCCTCCAGAAACACAACCACAAAATACACTGATGGATCACCAACAGTGTAGGTGCCGCAGCCACCTCCCTACACCAGCACAACTAAATATCACTGCACCTCCTTCCAGGTAGAATTACTTGCTATTCTCTATGCAACCAGAGCTATCCAGCTCATGCCAAGACAACCAACATCAATAGCTTCTAATTGCCTTCCAGCCCTCCACGCCATTTGTAACCCAGAACTCCTGATAGCAGAGATAGTTCGCAAACTATCTAAATGTAAAGCACTCCTGGGTTAGAGGCCACAGCGGCATAGAAGGCAATGAGCACGCGGATTGATTTGCCAAGGCAGCAGCTCATTCCAACCTGCCGCCATCTTATTCCACTCTATCTAAAAACTTTGTTCGAGTCCAAATTTGGAACGAACACTTTATGCCACAGATTACTCCACAGGAAGCTTCAGGAGAGTTGGATGAGGAGCCTACTGCCAGTATGTCCACATTTTACAATAAACACTACAGAATATACAAAGTGTGATCAATAATTTCCAGGAATGAGACAGGATCACGTAAAATATTCAAAATAATGAAATAATTTCTTAAGGACCTTATAAATAAAACATTAACACATAGAAAAAAAAATTGATCATACAGACGCACGCGCTTACGTTTTTTCAAATTTATAAGCTCAAGTATATCAGAACATTTTCTAACTTCAGTGTGAACTGTATTGAAAAACAGCGATTCTGCATAGAGTTTTGATTTAAATTAAGGAAAACAGCTTCCGAATCATTTCAAATGTTGAAGCAGGCTTTTAAAGAAAATGCCCTATCACAATCTAGGACATTTGAATGGTTTGGACACTTTAAAGCTGGTTGAACAAACGTCAAGGATGATCTATACACTGGCAGACCTTTATCTATAAGAAGCCCCCCTAAAATGTACTCAAAATCAAGTCATCGATCAAAGAAAACCCAAGAATAGCTATCAGAAGACTTGAATACGAGGTGTGTTCAAAAAGTATCGCGACTTTTTAATTTTCGCGGGTTACCTATATTTGAATTTCGATCTTTTTGTGGCTTTATGTTGGTACTCATGTCTCTCACTTATGCCGACAAGCTCGGCCATTTTGAATGTTCACTTAATTGTTGACAGCTGCTTTGCTTGCAGGTGTTTTGGATCATCTTCGATTTTTACCTATTAAAAAAAATGGATCAAAGAACCTGTATCAAATTTTGTGTGAAAAACAAAATTAAGTGCATTCCGGATGCATTCCGAATGTTGACTGTGGCATACGGAGAAGCTACCTTGGACCGAAGCAACGTTTATCAGTGGTACAAAATGTTCTCAGAAGGCCGAAAAGATGTGAACGACGAAGAGCGTGCCGGACGCCCGAGCACTTCAACAACAGACGAAAAAATTAATGAAGTGGAGAAAATGATATTGGCCAATCATCGAATCGCCGTTAGAGAAGTTGCTGAGGACCTAACCATATCGATTGGCTCGTGCCATTCGATTTTTATCAATGATTTGGGCATGAGACGGGTCGCCGCAAAATTCGTACCAAAATTGCTCAATTGCGACCAAAAACAGCATCGCATGAACATTGCTAATGAGATGTTGGACTCTGTCCGCGACGACCCAAATTTGCTCCAGAGGGTCATAACTGGTGACGAAGCGTGGGTTTATGGTTATGACGTGGAAACCAAAGCTCAATCATCTCAATGGAAGCTGCCGCACGAACCAAGACCGAAAAAAGCGCGCCAAGTTCGGTCGAATGTGAAAGTTTTGCTGACAGTTTTCTTCGATTGCAGGGGCGTGGTGCATCATGAATTCTTGCCACAGGGTAGAACGGTCAATAAGGAATATTACCTGAAAGTTATGCGCAATTTGCGTGAAGCAATCCGCCAGAAACGCCCGGATTTGTGGAAGAACAAAAATTGGCTTTTGCACCACGATAACGCCCCTGCTCACACATCGTTGCTTGTGCGCGACTTTTTGGCCAAAAACAACACACTAATGATGCCGCAGCCACCGTATTCCCCAGGTCTGGCCCCCTGTGACTTTTTCTTGTTCCCTAAACTGAAGAGGCCCATGAAAGGACGACGTTACGCTACGCTTGACGAGATAAAGACGGCATCGAAGGAGGAGCTGAAAAAGATAAAAAAAATGATTTTTTGAAGTGCTTCAAAGATTGGAAAAACCATTGGCACAAGTGTATAATATCTCATGGGGATTACTTTGAAGGGGACAAAATAGGTAATAATTTTTGAAAAACGCAAAAGTTGCGATACTTTTTGAACACACCTCGTATCTTTTTTGGAACATGCAAACCATCATAAAGAATGATCTGCATCTTAAACGATACCCAGCTAAATTTGTCCCACATATCTTAACGAGACTAAGAGGCAATCAAGCCAGTGGCTAGAGCCTGGAGAACCAAGAATCAAGAAAGCAAGGATGATCAAATCGAAGCTTAAGTGTCTTCTTATCACTTTCTCTGATGTAAAGGGATTGATACACTATGAATTCGTGCCCGAGGGTCAGACCATTAATCAACATTACTATCTTGATATATTGTGACGTTTAAGGAAGGCTGTGCATCAGAAACGACCTGAAAAATGGCATCAGAAAAATTGGCTCATGCATCATGACAACACACGGCCACATACGGCCGTCACTGTACAACTCTATTTGGCTAAACACGGAATTGCTTTACTACCCCAGCCACCCTATTCTCCTGAACTTGCTCCCAACGACTTTTTCCTTTACCCAAAAATTAAAAAAGTTTTAAAAAGAAGTCGATTTGACTCAATACCTGAAATAAAGGAGAATACGAAGAATATTTTAAAAAGCCTGAAAAATGAGGATTTTCAGAGGTGTTTTGATATCTGGAAAAAAAGATGGAACAAGTGTATAGATAGTGACGGTGATTATATTGAGAAATTTTAAATACAACTTCATTATACTTTTGTATTTCTTTAAATTATTGATCACACGATGTACATCCTAAACAGTTCAATTTCCTTAAGTTCTGTCTCCATGAGTGTCTGATCCAAGTTTGTACTTACAATGTTGTGGCAGGAGCTGGTGAGCACCACGGACAACCACCTGGCCGCCATGTTCCTGACCTCCGTCAAGTTCCTGATGGACGACGCCTGTCTGGTCGGTATCTCGGAGGACTTCAAGGAGCAGAGGTTTGTGAAGGGCTGGCTCATGGCCTACCTGCCCTTCGTGCTGACCTGGACGGTGGGCGGGGTGCTGGACTCCCAGTCCCGGGAGAAGTTCCACCACTTTGTGACGGACCTCATGGCCAATGGCTGCGAGGAGTATCCCGTGCCTGCCGTGGTGGGCAAGCTGGACTGCCCCATGCCCATAGAGCCTGGCATCACGGCCTACGACATCATGTTTGAGGTGTGTGTCGCATGGATGTTCTCTTTCTTTGTTTGGCTTCTCTGACTGCTGCTGGTGTTCAGATTTCTTTATGCAATTATAGGAATATTTTATTTGCATAATTGACTATTCTACAACAAAAGGAACTTGGAAATTATTTCATCTTTGGAGTTTTTTTGAAGCAGTTCAATTTCAAAGAGCTCCTCCATTTAAAATGCAGAAACATTTTTTTCTCTTGAGTTTTTCTAAATATAGTTTTGTTATATGAAAAAAATTTCACAGCAATATTTGCAAAAAAAAAAATATTTTAGATAGGAAAGTACAATTTGGAGTATATATTAGAAACATCAGGTAACAAGGTCAAATCTCAAAATATTTGAAATATTGGTGATGTTTTGGTAAAACAGTGTTGTTACCATCTTCATACAAAAGTACTGATGATGGTGCTTGGCTGATGATGGTAACAACACTGTTACCAAAATGTCACAAACATTTCAACAATTAGGATTTTCATTGTTGTCTTATTTTTTCTAGGGTTTAGCCATTTTAATAATGAACTATTTTTAATTAAAGTAAACATATAAAAGAGCATTTGTTTGATGCATTGTTATCAGAAATTGACACTGCTTTTGACACGTATGATTCTTTATAAAAGAAAACAATGCCCTCCCATTAATTTACATTGCAGTAAGGGGATGGTAGAAAATTATTTAATTAAAAAAAAAAAAAGAATCATAATGTTGCACCAAGTTGCAGGGTCGTCGACCTTGGTTTCCTCCTTCTTGGTGTTATACACCGAGCGGGTTTCCATACTCAAAGCAAATAAAGAAAAGTAAATAAAAATAAATTACCTTTCAAAGTTATTTTGTTTATTTATTCGTTGTCTTCCTCGTAGGTCGTGATCCGCAGTCTTTGTCCAGGTCCTCTCTCGCTCCAATGACCAATCAAGATATATGCACAATAAAATATTACAAAAGGAATGAAACTATAAAAAGGAATGATGATTGATGAGGCACAATTTGGATTGTAGATTATAAACGCAAGGTAATAAGACCAAATCCAAATAAATAAATAATGTGTGACGTTTCGGTAACAGCGTTGTTACCATCTTCAGACAAAAGTACTGTTACCGAAACGTCACACATTATTTATTTATTTGGATTTGGTCTTATTACCTTGTGTTTAAGGAATGATGATAATCTAAATAATCTGTTTTAAATAAATATTAAATATCATATTTTGAATAAATGTCATTGATGTACAATATGCATCAAAAATAGTTTCAATTTCTGATAAATATTGTGAAAGTATTTTATCCTTCTGTGTCTCTATCACACTAAGTGGAACCAGGCCAAGAACAAAGGTCAGTGGAAGATGTGGACGGAGTTCATCCGTCCCCTGGACCCGGATTCCAACATCCGAGACATGATAGTCCCCACCATCGACACCATCCGGTATTTCTACCTCATGGACCTCTACATCCGGCACCGGTGGTGAGTCTCACACCACACCTACCTCTTTACCTACTTATATTTTAAAACAATTTTTTTATTGCCCTCCGTCAAGAGAAGGCACACATAGAGTTAAAAATATATATTGAAAATAGAGCAATCCATACTTAATTCATTAGATCAGTGATTCTCAACCAATGTGCCGCGGTAATTTTGTGTGCCGCGAAATTCTAAAAATGTGCCGCCGAATTTTAGTCATATGATTATGTTCACGTTTGTATTGGTTTTTCTTTTTTTCTTTTTCATTTTTTTACTTTTTAAAATAACGAGATTAGCAAATTGAATGTTAGAGATGTATATTACTTATATTTTGCATAGAAATATTGATACATAATTTGAATTTTCTTGCATTCAAGTTAGCAAAAGTGTGCCGCGAAATTCTAAAATTGTGCCGCCAAATTTTCAAATCTTTAAAATAATGCCGCAACAAAAAAAAGGTTGAGAATCACTGCATTAGATAATAAAAGGCATATATTGGATTTAATAAAATATCTATTTTGCCAATATTTCGGCTGGCTGAACGCCAACCTTTATCGAGGCATTACATTTTTGTATACACAAACTCAGCGCCACATAGTGTTATAATGTTAAAATTATAACACTATGCGGCGCTGAGTTTGTGTATACAAAAATGTAATGCCTCGATAAAGGTTGGCGTTCAGCCAGCCGAAATATTGGCAAAATAAATATTTTATTAAATCCAATATATGCCTTTTATTATCTAAAAAAAATATATGTTAATGGGGAAACTATACATATGAAAGCTCTCATGAATGATGCTGCCAGCAATGTTGTTTTCCAAAGTTTTTGATGTGGTGTTGTTTTAAATTCCAGGATAGCTCACTTCCTTCAATCTTAATGGGAATTTTGTAAAAGGAAATAGAGTGCCATATCTGTACATGAGACTTTTGTAGAAGGAAATAGATATCTGTACATGAGACTTTTGTAGAAGGAAATAGATATCTGTACATGAGACTTTTGTAGAAGGAAATAGATATCTGTACATGAGACTTTTGTAGAAGGAAATAGATATCTGTACATGAGACTTTTGTAGAAGGAAATAGATATCTGTACATGAGACTTTTGTAGAAGGAAATAGATATCTGTACATGAGACTTTTGTAGAAGGAAATAGATATCTGTACATGAGACTTTTGTAGAAGGAAATAGATATCTGTACATGAGACTTTTGTAGAAGGAAATAGATATCTGTACATGAGACTTTTGTAGAAGGAAATAGATATCTGTACATGAGACTTTTGTAGAAGGAAATAGATATCTGTACATGAGACTTTTGTAGAAGGAAATAGATATCTGTACATGAGACTTTTGTAGAAGGAAATAGATATCTGTACATGAGACTTTTGTAGAAGGAAATAGATATCTGTACATGAGACTTTTGTAGAAGGAAATAGATATCTGTACATGAGACTTTTGTAGAAGGAAATAGATATCTGTACATGAGACTTTTGTAGAAGGAAATAGATATCTGTACATGAGACTTTTCCCATTGCAGTAAGGATAGTAGGAAGTGATTGTAACCAGAAATAACTAAATTGTTTCAATTCCCACATACCTCTCTCTAAAGGACCTAGTTGCTAAGTAAAAGTTTTCTCTGGGGAGAAGGTCCAGTTACCGGAGAGTATCTAATTAGTTAAATAGTAAATTTTGGTGATGAAAACTGTCCTTTGTAGATAGTGTCTTCTAGTGGGAGTGCCCTCTCATGGAGGTGTACGGGGATTTGAATGAAATCAACACATGCTCCATAGCTAGCTGTGACAATTCACCTATTGAACAACCTCTGTAAATTGTGGAGCTAAACCTCAATGTGTTCATCCATTCTACTTGTCTAGTGTTGATAAAACGGCAACATTGTGCTCTTGCACAAAATATCAAAAACAGCTCGAGTAGCATGAACTCATGGATTTCGTGTAATCTTTAAACAAATGAATAAGAAACAACAAAATATCAACATTGTGATTTCTTGTGATTTCTCTCTGTGATATTTCACTGACAGCCTTGTCCATACAAGTACTCAGTTACTCTGGAGGCCTTGCGCAGGCCTCTCCTCATCACCGGGCCGACTGGTACGGGCAAGAGTGCCTACATCCAGGAGAAGATGCTGAAACACCTGAACAAGGAGGAATACATCTCCCACTTTGTGACCTTCTCTGTGAGAACCTCCTCGTCCCAGGCCCAGGTCAGCACCTATCTACTTCTGTTTGTCTGTCTGTCTGTTGGGAAAGCCTCAATCAGCTTATAAATATTGGGGTCAGGTGGATAAGTGACCCAAACCATTGGTTTTTAGCAACCATGACCCGGGTCGAATCCCGCACTGGGCACTTTTTTTTTTTTCTAATTAAAAAAATAAATGCTCCATTTGCCTCTGATTTTTGCAAAAGTCCAACCCCACCACCGAGTGCAAGTAACCAAACAGGGCTCTAGCATACTTGTAAGCGCAAATTTCAAACTGCCTTTGGATTATAGATTAAAATCAAACAATCAAAAGGTAACAAGCCCAAATTTCCAAATAATTGAAGTGTTTGGAACATTTTGGTAACAGCATTGTTACTATCATTAGACAAATTACTGAATGATAGTCTGATGATGGTAGCAATGCTGTTAACAATACATCACAAACATTTCAATAATTTGGTGTTGTTACCTTCTGTGACATTTCTAACAATTCCCTCTTCCGCACCTGGGCTTCACTACACTCTCACTACAGATCTACCTACCTTATATTGAGTGTCCAACTGGACTGGTGTCCAGGACCTGATCATGTCCAAGCTGGACAAACGGAGGAAGTCCATCTTCGGACCTCCCCCAGGGAAGAAGTGTGTGACATTCATTGATGACATCAATGTAACAGCCATGGATGTCTATGGGTCCCAGCCTCCTGTGGAGCTGATCCGGGATCTCTTGGACCGTGGGACATGGTGAGTCACTCTGAGACAGATAAAGCTTGGGAATCACAAGGTAATAAGAACAAATCCAAAAATAAAAAGACGTTTCAGTAACAATGCTGTTACCGAACCGTCTACATATATTTTTTGGATTTTGACATATTACCTTGTGTTTCTAACCAACTATAATTCAAATTGTATCTTATCACTAGCAACATGGGGTTACCCCACCTCAAGTTGTGGAAATGTCGGGGTAGGACCATAAGACCTAACAACTAGCTTTTCATTTAATTGTTTTCTCTCTCAGTCCCACTTAGACTTGATAGAATTGCCACATTGTGTTATTGAACAAAGTTTGTAATTCTCACATCCAGTGTGGTAGATGACCATCATCCAGAGCTGTAGTATCTGTGACCTGGATGTGTCAGGTTTGACCGCAAGGACATGACTCCATTCTACATCCAGGACACTCAGCTCATCGCTGCCATGGTTCCTTCTGGAGGGGCGCGCAACATCATGACTCCGCGGCTGCTGCGCCACTTTGCCATCATCTCCATCAACACCTTCAGCAATGAAACCCTCACCCGCATCTTCTCCCTCATCATGCAGTTCTTCCTCAGGGTAGCTTTCTTGTCCCATGTAACAGTATATGGGAGGGTTCCCCTCCGATGCCATGGTGGGCAGTAACAATGTCCACTGTCCCATGTGTTGTCACTATGTACAGAGGGTGTTGTGGCAGATGGGAGGGTTCCCCTCCGATGCCATGGTGGGCAGTGTCCACTGTCCCATGTGTTGTCACTATGTACAGAGGGTGTTGTGGCAGATGGGAGGGTTCCCCTCCGATGCCATGGTGGGCAGTAACAATGTCCACTGTCCCATGTGTTGTCACTATGTACAGAGGGTGTTGTGGCAGATGGGAGGGTTCCCCTCCGATGCCATGGTGGGCAGTAACAATGTCCACTGTCCCATGTGTTGTCACTATGTACAGAGGGTGTTGTGGCAGATGGGAGGGTTCCCCTCCGATGCCATGGTGGGCAGTGTCCACTGTCCCATGTGTTGTCACTATGTACAGAGGGTGTTGTGGCAGATGGGAGGGTTCCCCTCCGATGCCATGGTGGGCAGTAACAATGTCCACTGTCCCATGTGTTGTCACTATGTACAGAGGGTGTTGTGGCAGATGGGAGGGTTCCCCTCCGATGCCATGGTGGGCAGTGTCCACTGTCCCATGTGTTGTCACTATGTACAGAGGGTGTTGTGGCAGATGGGAGGGTTCCCCTCCGATGCCATGGTGGGCAGTGTCCACTGTCCCATGTGTTGTCACTATGTACAGAGGGTGTTGTGGCAGATGGGAGGGTTCCCCTCCGATGCCATGGTGGGCAGTAACAATGTCCACTGTCCCATGTGTTGTCACTATGTACAGAGGGTGTTGTGGCAGATGGGAGGGTTCCCCTCCGATGCCATGGTGGGCAGTGTCCACTGTCCCATGTGTTGTCACTATGTACAGAGGGTGTTGTGGCAGATGGGAGGGTTCCCCTCCGATGCCATGGTGGGCAGTAACAATGTCCACTGTCCCATGTGTTGTCACTATGTACAGAGGGTGTTGTGGCAGATGGGAGGGTTCCCCTCCGATGCCATGGTGGGCAGTGTCCACTGTCCCATGTGTTGTCACTATGTACAGAGGGTGTTGTGGCAGATGGGAGGGTTCCCCTCCGATGCCATGGTGGGCAGTAACAATGTCCACTGTCCCATGTGTTGTCACTATGTACAGAGGGTGTTGTGGCAGATGGGAGGGTTCCCCTCCGATGCCATGGTGGGCAGTGTCCACTGTCCCATGTGTTGTCACTATGTACAGAGGGTGTTGTGGCAGATGGGAGGGTTCCCCTCCGATGCCATGGTGGGCAGTGTCCACTGTCCCATGTGTTGTCACTATGTACAGAGGGTGTTGTGGCAGATGGGAGGGTTCCCCTCCGATGCCATGGTGGGCAGTGTCCACTGTCCCATGTGTTGTCACTATGTACAGAGGGTGTTGTGGCAGATGGGAGGGTTCCCCTCCGATGCCATGGTGGGCAGTGTCCACTGTCCCATGTGTTGTCACTATGTACAGAGGGTGTTGTGGCAGATGGGAGGGTTCCCCTCCGATGCCATGGTGGGCAGTGTCCACTGTCCCATGTGTTGTCACTATGTACAGAGGGTGTTGTGGCAGATGGGAGGGTTCCCCTCCGATGCCATGGTGGGCAGTGTCCACTGTCCCATGTGTTGTCACTATGTACAGAGGGTGTTGTGGCAGATGGGAGGGTTCCCCTCCGATGCCATGGTGGGCAGTGTCCACTGTCCCATGTGTTGTCACTATGTACAGAGGGTGTTGTGGCAGATGGGAGGGTTCCCCTCCGATGCCATGGTGGGCAGTGTCCACTGTCCCATGTGTTGTCACTATGTACAGAGGGTGTTGTGGCAGATGGGAGGGTTCCCCTCCGATGCCATGGTGGGCAGTGTCCACTGTCCCATGTGTTGTCACTATGTACAGAGGGTGTTGTGGCAGATGGGAGGGTTCCCCTCCGATGCCATGGTGGGCAGTAACAATGTCCACTGTCCCATGTGTTGTCACTATGTACAGAGGGTGTTGTGGCAGATGGGAGGGTTCCCCTCCGATGCCATGGTGGGCAGTGTCCACTGTCCCATGTGTTGTCACTATGTACAGAGGGTGTTGTGGCAGATGGGAGGGTTCCCCTCCGATGCCATGGTGGGCAGTAACAATGTCCACTGTCCCATGTGTTGTCACTATGTACAGAGGGTGTTGTGGCAGATGGGAGGGTTCCCCTCCGATGCCATGGTGGGCAGTAACAATGTCCACTGTCCCATGTGTTGTCACTATGTACAGAGGGTGTTGTGGCAGATGGGAGGGTTCCCCTCCGATGCCATGGTGGGCAGTGTCCACTGTCCCATGTGTTGTCACTATGTACAGAGGGTGTTGTGGCAGATGGGAGGGTTCCCCTCCGATGCCATGGTGGGCAGTGTCCACTGTCCCATGTGTTGTCACTATGTACAGAGGGTGTTGTGGCAGATGGGAGGGTTCCCCTCCGATGCCATGGTGGGCAGTGTCCACTGTCCCATGTGTTGTCACTATGTACAGAGGGTGTTGTGGCAGATGGGAGGGTTCCCCTCCGATGCCATGGTGGGCAGTAACAATGTCCACTGTCCCATGTGTTGTCACTATGTACAGAGGGTGTTGTGGCAGATGGGAGGGTTCCCCTCCGATGCCATGGTGGGCAGTGTCCACTGTCCCATGTGTTGTCACTATGTACAGAGGGTGTTGTGGCAGATGGGAGGGTTCCCCTCCGATGCCATGGTGGGCAGTAACAATGTCCACTGTCCCATGTGTTGTCACTATGTACAGAGGGTGTTGTGGCAGATGGGAGGGTTCCCCTCCGATGCCATGGTGGGCAGTGTCCACTGTCCCATGTGTTGTCACTATGTACAGAGGGTGTTGTGGCAGATGGGAGGGTTCCCCTCCGATGCCATGGTGGGCAGTAACAATGTCCACTGTCCCATGTGTTGTCACTATGTACAGAGGGTGTTGTGGCAGATGGGAGGGTTCCCCTCCGATGCCATGGTGGGCAGTAACAATGTCCACTGTCCCATGTGTTGTCACTATGTACAGAGGGTGTTGTGGCAGATGGGAGGGTTCCCCTCCGATGCCATGGTGGGCAGTAACAATGTCCACTGTCCCATGTGTTGTCACTATGTACAGAGGGTGTTGTGGCAGATGGGAGGGTTCCCCTCCGATGCCATGGTGGGCAGTGTCCACTGTCCCATGTGTTGTCACTATGTACAGAGGGTGTTGTGGCAGATGGGAGGGTTCCCCTCCGATGCCATGGTGGGCAGTAACAATGTCCACTGTCCCATGTGTTGTCACTATGTACAGAGGGTGTTGTGGCAGATGGGAGGGTTCCCCTCCGATGCCATGGTGGGCAGTAACAATGTCCACTGTCCCATGTGTTGTCACTATGTACAGAGGGTGTTGTGGCAGATGGGAGGGTTCCCCTCCGATGCCATGGTGGGCAGTGTCCACTGTCCCATGTGTTGTCACTATGTACAGAGGGTGTTGTGGCAGATGGGAGGGTTCCCCTCCGATGCCATGGTGGGCAGTGTCCACTGTCCCATGTGTTGTCACTATGTACAGAGGGTGTTGTGGCAGATGGGAGGGTTCCCCTCCGATGCCATGGTGGGCAGTGTCCACTGTCCCATGTGTTGTCACTATGTACAGAGGGTGTTGTGGCAGATGGGAGGGTTCCCCTCCGATGCCATGGTGGGCAGTAACAATGTCCCATGTGTTGTCACTATGTACAGAGGGTGTTGTGGCAGATGGGAGGGTTCCCCTCCGATGCCATGGTGGGCAGTGTCCACTGTCCCATGTGTTGTCACTATGTACAGAGGGTGTTGTGGCAGATGGGAGGGTTCCCCTCCGATGCCATGGTGGGCAGTAACAATGTCCCATGTGTTGTCACTATGTACAGAGGGTGTTGTGGCAGATGGGAGGGTTCCCCTCCGATGCCATGGTGGGCAGTGTCCACTGTCCCATGTGTTGTCACTATGTACAGAGGGTGTTGTGGCAGATGGGAGGGTTCCCCTCCGATGCCATGGTGGGCAGTAACAATGTCCCATGTGTTGTCACTATGTACAGAGGGTGTTGTGGCAGATGGGAGGGTTCCCCTCCGATGCCATGGTGGGCAGTGTCCACTGTCCCATGTGTTGTCACTATGTACAGAGGGTGTTGTGGCAGATGGGAGGGTTCCCCTCCGATGCCATGGTGGGCAGTGTCCACTGTCCCATGTGTTGTCACTATGTACAGAGGGTGTTGTGGCAGATGGGAGGGTTCCCCTCCGATGCCATGGTGGGCAGTGTCCACTGTCCCATGTGTTGTCACTATGTACAGAGGGTGTTGTGGCAGATGGGAGGGTTCCCCTCCGATGCCATGGTGGGCAGTGTCCACTGTCCCATGTGTTGTCACTATGTACAGAGGGTGTTGTGGCAGATGGGAGGGTTCCCCTCCGATGCCATGGTGGGCAGTGTCCACTGTCCCATGTGTTGTCACTATGTACAGAGGGTGTTGTGGCAGATGGGAGGGTTCCCCTCCGATGCACAGCCCATGGTGGGCAGTATTGTGTCCGGCACACTGGCCATGTTTGGCCGAGCCATGAAGAGCTTGCTGCCCATCCCCTCCAAGTCCCACTACACCTTCAACCTGCGCGACTTTTCCCGCGTCATCCAGGGCTGCTGTCTCATACGCAAGGAGATGATCACCAACCGCAATGTCTTCATCAAGTAAGCTCACCGTCACCCAGAGTGTCATGGCTGCCACTACGCCCTCTGTTCCAGGCTCTGGGTCCACGAGATCTACCGGGTGTTCTACGACCGCCTTATAGATGATGGGGACCGCAAGTGGCTCTTTGAGTAAGTTCTCCTCAAGTCTTTGTATCATTCAATCACCCTACACAACCTTTACTCTGGATTATATCTACTTAGTTGGGATTTCTTCCTTTTTTAAAACCTATTCTTATATCTATCAATAAATTACATAATTATCGTTTTGGTAATATGTCTCCTACGATATATCAAATATTGTGTCTCGCAATATTTCATCAGAAACATACGCCAAAAATAATGATTGCATATTTCATGGATGGATGACACCATTGAATTTATCAAACTACTCAACTACTTTATTTGTTTTTTCCTCTCAATGTGGACTCTTATTTGATTTGCAACATCTCTCCTATGTAGTTAAGTTTTGTGTTTTGAACTCAAAATGTTAGTAAATTCAGATAAAGTCAAACCTCCAAAAGAGAGGACATTTCATCACCACTCTCTGGTAAGAGGACACCTCTCCCTAAAGGACACTTAGGCTCTGTAACTATGTGTTCTCCTTTAGAGGGAGATTGTTCTACTGTATATACTTGTGTCAGTGAACTAATCTTCAAACTCTCTGCACAATTTGGATTATAGATTTTGTTCACAAGGTAATAACACCAAATCCAAATAAATAAATAGTGTGCGACGTTTCGGTCTGAATATGGTAACAATGCTGCTACCGAAACGTCACACACTATTTGGATTTGGTCTTATTACCTTGTGTTTTCAAACTCTCTGTGTGCACTGTCAGTGCAACTGTTGTCAGTGCAGAAACTAATGTTGTCAGCCATCCACACTGACTATAGATTTGCTGAGAGGTGTCTGTGGCAGCATGTGACGATGTGTCCAGCAATGTCCAGGAGGTCACCAAGGACTCCTTCAGCCGGTCATTTGACCAGCTCTTCGCTAACCTCAGCTCTGGAGCTAAGGCAAGTTTCTATGTCATCATTTTAGCTCTGCTGGAAGACTAGGTTCAATGCTACTTTTTGAAAGGTAATGAGAACAAATCCAAATGAATGTGTGTGACGTTTCGGTAACAGCATTGTCACCATCATCAGACCAAAGTACTGAATTCAGTGCTTTTGTCTATTTTAAGTACTTTTGTCTGATGATGGTAATAATGCTTTTACTGAAAAATCACACTATTTATTATTCAGATTTGGAATTATTACCTACACATAATCTATCACATAATACAATACATCATAATCAAGGTATACATATACATATATTATAATAAAATAACACATCAATAGTTTATTTAACTGATATTCTATATAGGTTTATATATTACAATATATTTTTATATAGTTATAAATATAAGTTGTGTAAACTTGTAATCTACCCATTGTGTCATGCCATCTTTCCTAGCTTTACATTAAGGAGCCTCCTCCTAAATCTGAGTTTGATTAGTGTCCATTTGTAATCCTAGAATTTTAAGTTTTCAATAAAAGCCATTCAACCGTTTAATTATAAAGATTGCATTCAGCTGAGTTTCCCTTTCACGCTCCAACAGCAGCAATGATTCCAGAGTCCAGAGATGACCAGGTCCAGAGTCCATATCTCGAGGGGAAAGCTGGAAGTTTCCATCAGTTGAGCATCCACTTCGAGAAGCAGCATTGGTCCCACGTCCCAGAGATGATCAGGTCCAGGTATTGAGAGGAAAGTTGCAGGAATTGCTCAGTTGGTTTGCAGTTGAGCGTTCACTTGAACAGCATTAGTTAAGATTGCAGGGGTGGCGATGTCCATTTATAAAATCCGGCCATTAAGGCACATGGGCCAACAGGCCACGTTCAAGGCCACACAGCCAATAGAGTACACGGCAGTCACCCATAGCCATTATAGGCAAAATAATTCTAAGCCCGTAAGGCAAATTTAAAGACACCACCACCCGGAAGGACTGCCAAAACTCTATGATTGTTGAGACAGGTTACTAAGGCAACAATGGAACGTCCAAAATTCCTTTAAAGTGTCCCCATCTGACATAGTTCTCAGATATTATAATAAATACAGCGTAGAATACATCACTAATACTGTGGGGAAGTTCCACGTAATACCCTGGAGTATAGTGGGACATCTCATGGAATTCGTGTAATCTTTACACAAGGGGATAAGAAACAACAACAACATAGTGGGACATACTGACTGACTACAGTACATCATGTTTACACCCACATATCCATCCATCTATATATTCTAACGGCTCAAATTCCACACATGTTCCACACACTATATATACACACAGTCCACTATCCACTCCATAGAATTCAGTTTTCAAAGTCGCCTCCAGAAACACAACCACAAAATACACCGATGGATAACAAAGGTGTAGACACCGCAGCCACCTCCCTACACCAGCACAACTAAATATCACTGCACCTCCTTCCAGGTAGAATTACTTGCTATTCTCTATGCAACCAGAGCTATCCAGCTCATGCCAAGACAACCAACATCAATAGCTTCTAATTGCCTTCCAGCCCTCCACGCCATTTGTAACCCAGAACTCCCGATAGCAGAGATATGTACAGGAATAGAGACCACAGCGGCATAGAAGGCAATGAGCACGCGGATTGATTTGCCAAGGCAGCAGCTCATTCCAACATGCCGCCATCTTATTCCACTCTATCTAAAATGTTTGTTTGAGTCCGTAGTGAACAGTATCTCCTCCAACTTTGGAACAAACACTTTATGCCACAGATCACTCCACAGGAAACCTCAGGAGAATGGCTGCGTCACCAGCAATGTTTCCATTTGCTGCATATAAATGGTGGACTTGTCCTTGTTGTTTGCTTCTATAAATTTATGTCTTATTGGACTTGTCCTTGTTGTTTGCTTCTATAAATTTATGTCTTATTGGACTTGTCCTTGTTGTTTGCTTCTATAAATTTATGTCTTATTGGACTTGTCCTTGTTGTTTGCTTTTATAAATTTATGTCTTATGGGACGTGTCCTTGTTGTTTGCTTCTATAAATTTATGTCTTATTGGACTTGTCCTTGTTGTTTGCTTCTATAAATTTATGTCTTATTGGACTTGTCCTTGTTGTTTGCTTCTATAAATTTATGTCTTATTGGACTTGTCCTTGTTGTTTGCTTCTATAAATTTATGTCTTATTGGACTTGTCCTTGTTGTTTGCTTCTATAAATTTATGTCTTATGGGACTTGTCCATGTTCTTTGCTTCTATAAATTTATGTCTTATGGGACTTGTCCTTGTTGTTTGCTTCTATAAATTTATGTCTTATTGGACTTGTCCTTGTTGTTTGCTTCTATAAATTTATGTCTTATGGGACTTGTCCATGTTGTTTGCTTCTATAAATTTATGTCTTATTGGACTTGTCCTTGTTGTTTGCTTCTATAAATTTATGTCTTATTGGACTTGTCCTTGTTGTTTGCTTCTATAAATTTATGTCTTATTGGACCTGTCCTTGTTGTTTGCTTCTATAAATTTATGTCTTATGGGACTTGTCCTTGTTGTTTGCTTCTATAAATTTATGTCTTATTGGACTTGTCCTTGTTGTTTGCTTCTATAAATTTATGTCTTATTGGACTTGTCCTTGTTGTTTGCTTCTATAAATTTATGTCTTATTGGACTTGTCCTTGTTGTTTGCTTCTATAAATTTATGTCTTATGGGACTTGTCCTTGTTGTTTGCTTCTATAAATTTATGTCTTATTGGACTTGTCCTTGTTGTTTGCTTCTATAAATTTATGTCTTATTGGACTTGTCCTTGTTGTTTGCTTCTATAAATTTATGTCTTATGGGACTTGTCCTTGTTGTTTGCTTCTATAAATTTATGTCTTATGGGACTTGTCCTTGTTGTTTGCTTCTATAAATTTATGTCTTATTGGACTTGTCCTTGTTGTTTGCTTCTATAAATTTATGTCTTATGGGACTTGTCCTTGTTGTTTGCTTCTATAAATTTATGTCTTATTGGACTTGTCCTTGTTGTTTGCTTCTATAAATTTATGTCTTATGGAACTTGTCCTTGTTGTTTGCTTCTATAAATTTATGTCTTATGGAACTTGTCCTTGTTGTTTGCTTCTATAAATTTATGTCTTATGGAACTTGTCCTTGTTGTTTGCTTCTATAAATTTATGTCTTATGGAACTTGTCCTTGTTGTTTGCTTCTATAAATTTATGTCTTATTGGACTTGTCCTTGTTGTTTGCTTCTATAAATTTATGTCTTATTGGACCTGTCCTTGTTGTTTGCTTCTATAAATTTATGTCTTATTGGACTTGTCCTTGTTGTTTGCTTCTATAAATTTATGTCTTATGGAACTTGTCCTTGTTGTTTGCTTCTATAAATTTATGTCTTATTGGACTTGTCCTTGTTGTTTGCTTCTATAAATTTATGTCTTATTGGACTTGTCCTTGTTGTTTGCTTCTATAAATTTATGTCTTATTGGACTTGTCCTTGTTGTTTGCTTCTATAAATTTATGTCTTATTGGACTTGTCCTTGTTGTTTGCTTCTATAAATTTATGTCTTATTGGACCTGTCCTTGTTGTTTGCTTCTATAAATTTATGTCTTATTGGACCTGTCCTTGTTGTTTGCTTCTATAAATTTATGTCTTATTGGACCTGTCCTTGTTGTTTGCTTCTATAAATTTATGTCTTATGGGACCTGTCCTTGTTGTTTGCTTCTATAAATTTATGTCTTATTGGACCTGTCCTTGTTGTTTGCTTCTATAAATTTATGTCTTATTGGACCTGTCCTTGTTGTTTGCTTCTATAAATTTTATGTCTTATGGGACTTGTCCTTGTTGTTTGCTTCTATAAATTTATGTCTTATTGGACTTGTCCTTGTTGTTTGCTTCTATAAATTTATGTCTTATGGGACTTGTCCTTGTTGTTTGCTTCTATAAATTTATGTCTTATGGGACTTGTCCTTGTTGTTTGCTTCTATAATTTATGTCTTATGGGACTTGTCCTTGTTGTTTGCTTCTATAAATTTATGTCTTATTGGACCTGTCCTTGTTGTTTGCTTCTATAAATTTATGTCTTATTGGACCTGTCCTTGTTGTTTGCTTCTATAAATTTATGTCTTATGGGACTTGTCCTTGTTGTTTGCTTCTATAAATTTATGTCTTATTGGACCTGTCCTTGTTGTTTGCTTCTATAAATTTATGTCTTATTGGACTTGTCCTTGTTGTTTGCTTCTATAAATTTATGTCTTATTGGACTTGTCCTTGTTGTTTGCTTCTATAAATTTATGTCTTATGGGACTTGTCCTTGTTGTTTGCTTCTATAAATTTATGTCTTATGGGACTTGTCCTTGTTGTTTGCTTCTATAAATTTATGTCTTATTGGACCTGTCCTTGTTGTTTGCTTCTATAAATTTATGTCTTATTGGACTTGTCCTTGTTGTTTGCTTCTATAAATTTATGTCTTATTGGACTTGTCCTTGTTGTTTGCTTCTATAAATTTATGTCTTATGGGACTTGTCCTTGTTGTTTGCTTCTATAAATTTATGTCTTATGGGACCTTGTCCTTGTTGTTTGCTTCTATAAATTTATGTCTTATTGGACTTGTCCTTGTTGTTTGCTTCTATAAATTTATGTCTTATGGGACCTGTCCTGTTGTTTGCTTCTATAAATTATGTCTTATGGGACTTGTCCTTGTTGTTTGCTTCTATAAATTTATGTCTTATGGGACTTGTCCTTGTTGTTGCTTCTATAAATTTATGTCTTATGGAACTTGTCCTTGTTGTTTGCTTCTATAAATTTATGTCTTATGGGACTTGTCCTTGTTGTTTGCTTCTATAAATTTTGTCTTATGGGACTTGTCCTTGTTGTTTGCTTCTATAAATTTATGTCTTATGGAACTTGTCCTTGTTGTTTGCTTCTATAAATTTATGTCTTATGGAACTTGTCTTGTTGTTTGCTTCTATAAATTTATGTCTTTGGAACTTGTCCTTGTTGTTTGCTTCTATAAATTTATGTCTTATGGGATTGTCCTTGTTGTTTGCTTCTATAAATTTATGTCTTATTGGACTTGTCCTTGTTGTTTGCTTCTATAATTTATGTCTTATTGGACTTGTCCTTGTTGTTTGCTTCTATAAATTTATGTCTTATGGGACTTGTCCTTGTTGTTTGCTTCTATAAATTTATGTCTTTTGGACTTGTCCTTGTTGTTTGCTTCTATAAATTTATGTCTTATTGGACTTGTCCTTGTTGTTTGCTTCTATAAATTTATGTCTTATTGGACTTGTCCTTGTTGTTTGCTTCTATAAATTTATGTCTTATGGGACTTGTCCTTGTTGTTTGCTTCTATAAATTTATGTCTTATTGGACCTGTCCTTGTTGTTTGTTCTATAAATTTATGTCTTATTGGACTTGCCTTGTTGTTTGCTTCTATAAATTTATGTCTTATTGGACCTGTCCTTGTTGTTTGCTTCTATAAATTTATGTCTTATGGACTTGTCCTTGTTGTTTGCTTCTATAAATTTATGTCTTATTGGACCTGTCCTTGTTGTTTGCTTATAAATTTATGTCTTTTGGACTTGTCCTTGTTGTTTGCTTCTATAAATTTATGTCTATTGGACTTGTCCTTGTTGTTTGCTTCTATAATTTATGTCTTATTGGACCTGTCCTTGTTGTTTGCTTCTATAAATTTATGTCTTATGGACTTGTCCTTGTTGTTTTGCTTCTATAAATTTATGTCTTATTGGACCTGTCCTTGTTGTTTGCTTCTATAAATTTTGTCTTATTGGACTTGTCCTTGTTGTTTGCTTCTATAAATTTATGTCTTATTGGACTTGTCCTTGTTGTTTGCTTCTATAAATTATGTCTTATGGGACTTGTCCTTGTTGTTTGCTTCTATAAATTTATGTTTATTGGACCTGTCCTTGTTGTTTGCTTCTATAAATTTATGCTTATGGACTTGTCCTTGTTGTTTGCTTCTATAAATTTATGTCTTATTGGACTTGTCCTTGTTGTTTGCTTCTATAAATTTATGTCTTATTGGACTTGTCCTTGTTGTTTGCTTCTATAAATTTATGTCTTATGGGACTTGTCCTTGTTGTTTGCTTCTATAAATTTATGTCTTATGGGACTTGTCCTTGTTGTTTGCTTCTATAAATTTATGTCTTATGGACTTGTCCTTGTTGTTTTGCTTCTATAAATTTATGTCTTATTGGACTTGTCCTTGTTGTTTGCTTCTATAAATTTATGTCTTATTGGACTTGTCCTTGTTGTTTGCTTCTATAAATTTATGTCTTATTGGACTTGTCCCTTGTTGTTTGCTTCTATAAATTTATGTCTTATTGGACTTGTCCTTGTTGTTTGCTTCTATAAATTTATGTCTTATTGGACTTGTCCTTGTTGTTTGCTTCTATAAATTTATGTCTTATTGGACTTGTCCTTGTTGTTTGCTTCTATAAATTTATGTCTTATGGGACTTGTCCTTGTGGTTTGCTTCTATAAATTTATGTCTTATAGGACCTTGTCCTTGTTGTTTGCTTCTATAAATTTATGTCTTATTGGACTGTCCTTGTTGTTTGCTTCTATTAATTTTATGTCTTATGGGACTTGTCCTTGTTGTTTGCTTCTATAAATTTATGTTCTTATTGGACCTGTCCTTGTTGTTTGCTTCTATAAATTTATGTCTTATTGGACTTGTCCTTGTTGTTTGCTTCTATAAATTATGTCTTATTGGACCGTGTCCTTGTTGTTTGCTTCTATAATTTATGTCTTATTGGGACTGTCCTTGTTGTTTGCATTCTATAAATTTATGTATTATGGGTACTTGTCCTTGTTGTTTGCTTCTATAAATTTATGTCTTATGGACTGTCCTTGTTGTTTGCTTCTATAAATTTATGTCTTATTGGACTTGTCCTTGTTGTTTGCTTCTATAAATTTATGTCTTATGGGAACTTGTCCTTGTTGTTTGCTTCTATAATTTATGTCTTATTGGACTTGTCCTTGTTGTTTGCTTCTATAATTTTATGTCTTATTGGCTGTCCTTGTTGTTTTGCTTCTATAAATTTATGTCTTATGGGACTGTCCTTGTTGTTTGCTTCTATAAATTTATGTCTTATGGACTTGTCCTTGTTGTTTGCTTCTATAAATTTATGTCTTATGGGACTTGTCCTTGTTGTTTGCTTCTATAAATTTATGTCTTATTGGACTTGTCCTTGTTGTTTGCTTCTATAAATTTATGTCTTATGGACTTGTCTTGTTGTTTGCTTCTATAATTTATGTCTTATTGGACTTGTCCTTGTTGTTTGCTTCTATAAATTTATGTCTTATTGGACCTGTCCTTGTTGTTTGCTTCTATAAATTATGTCTTATTGGACTTGTCCTTGTTGTTTGCTTCTATAAATTTATGTCTTATGGGACTTGTCCTTGTTGTTTGCTTCTATAAATTTATGTCTTATTGGACTTGTCCTTGTTGTTTGCTTCTATAAATTTATGTCTTATTGGACTTGTCCTTGTTGTTTGCTTCTATAAATTTATGTCTTATTGGACTTGTCCTTGTTGTTTGCTTTTATAAATTTATGTCTTATTGGACTTGTCCTTGTTGTTTGCTTCTATAAATTTATGTCTTATTGGACTTGTCCTTGTTGTTTGCTTCTATAAATTTATGTCTTATGGGACTTGTCCTTGTTGTTTGCTTCTATAAATTTATGTCTTATTGGACTTGTCCTTGTTGTTTGCTTCTATAAATTTATGTCTTATTGGACTTGTCCTTGTTGTTTGCTTCTATAAATTTATGTCTTATTGGACTTGTCCTTGTTGTTTGCTTTTATAAATTTATGTCTTATTGGACTTGTCCTTGTTTTTGCTTCTATAAATTTATGTCTTATTGGACTTGTCCTTGTTGTTTGCTTCTATAAATTTATGTCTTATTGGACTTGTCCTTGTTGTTTGCTTTTATAAATTTATGTCTTATTGGACTTGTCTTGGTTGTTTGCTTCTATAAATTTATGCTTATGGGACTTGTCCTTGTTGTTTGCTTTATAAATTTATGTCTTATTGGATTGTCCTTGTTGTTTGCTTCTATAAATTTATGTCTTATTGGACTTGTCCTTGTTGTTTGCTTCTATAATTTATGTCTATGGGACTTGTCCTTGTTGTTTGCTTCTATAAATTTATGTCTTATGGAACTTGTCCTTGTTGTTTTCTTCTATAAATTTATGTCTTATGGAACTTGTCCTTGTTGTTTGCTTCTATAAATTTATGTCTTATTGGACTTGTCCTTGTTGTTTGCTTCTATAAAATTTGTCTTATTGGACCTGTCCTTGTTGTTTGCTTCTATAAATTTATGTCTTATTGGACTTGTCCTTGTTGTTTGCTTCTATAAATTTATGTCTTATTGGACCTGTCCTTGTTGTTTGCTTCTATAAATTTATGTCTTATGGGACTTGTCCTTGTTGTTTGCTTTATTTTATGTCTTATTGGACTTGTCCTTGTTGTTTGCTTCTATAAATTTATGTCTTATTGGACTTGTCCTTGTTGTTTGCTTCTATAAATTTATGTCTTATTGGACTTGTCCTTGTTGTTTGCTTCTATAAATTTATGTCTTATTGGACTTGTCCTTGTTGTTTGCTTCTATAAATTTATGTCTTATGGGACTTGTCCTTGTTGTTTGCCTCTATAAATTTATGTCTTATGGGACTTGTCCTTGTTGTTTGCTTCTATAAATTTATGTCTTATGGGACTTGTCCTTGTTGTTTGCTTCTATAAATTTATGTCTTATGGGACTTGTCCATGTTGTTTGCTTCTATAAATTTATGTCTTATGGGACCTGTCCTTGTTGTTTGCTTCTATAATTTATGTCTTATGGGACTTGTCCTTGTTGTTTGCTTCTATAAATTTATGTCTTATTGGACTTGTCCTTGTTGTTTGCTTCTATAAATTTGTCTTATTGGACTTGTCCTTGTTGTTTGCTTCTATAAATTTATGTCTTATGGACTTGTCCTTGTTGTTTGCTTCTATAAATTTATGTCTTATTGGACTTGTCCTTGTTGTTTTTCTATATAAATTTATGTCTTATTGGACTTGTCCTTGTTGTTTGCTTTTATAAATTTATGTCTTATTGGACTTGTCCTTGTTGTTTGCTTCTATAAATTTATGTCTTATTGGGACTTGTCCTTGTTGTTTGCTTCTATAAATTTATGTCTTATGGGACTTGTCCTTGTTGTTTGCTTCTATAATTTATGTCTTATTGGGACTTGTCCTTGTTGTTTGCTTCTATAAATTTATGTCTTATGGGACTGTCCTTGTTGTTTGCTTCTATAAATTTATGTCTTATTGGACCTGTCCTTGTTGTTTGCTTCTATAAATTTATGTCTTATGGGACTTGTCCTTGTTGTTTGCTTCTATAAATTTATGTCTTATTGGGATTGTCCTTGTTGTTTGCTTCTATAAATTTATGTCTTATGGACTTGTCCTTGTTGTTTGCTTCTATAAATTTATGTCTTATGGGACTTGTCCTTGTTGTTTGCTTCTATAAATTTATGTCTTATTGGACTTGTCCTTGTTGTTTGCTTCTATAAATTTATGTCTTATTGGACTTGTCCTTGTTGTTTGCTTCTATAAATTTATGTCTTATTGGACTTGTCCTTGTTGTTTGCTTCTATAAATTTATGTCTTATTGGACTTGTCCTTGTTGTTTGCTTCTATAAATTTATGTCTTATGGGACTTGTCCTTGTTGTTTGCTTCTATAAATTTATGTCTTATTGGACTTGTCCTTGTTGTTTGCTTCTATAAATTTATGTCTTATTGGACTTGTCCTTGTTGTTTGCTTCTATAAATTTATGTCTTATTGGACTTGTCCTTGTTGTTTGCTTCTATAAATTTATGTCTTATGGGACTTGTCCTTGTTGTTTGCTTCTATAAATTTATGTCTTATTGGACTTGTCCTTGTTGTTTTGCTTCTATAAATTTATGTCTTATTGGACTTGTCCTTGTTGTTTGCTTCTATAAATTTATGTCTTATTGGACTTGTCCTTGTTGTTTGCTTCTATAAATTTATGTCTTATTGGACTTGTCCTTGTGTTTGCTTCTATAAATTTATGTCTTATTGGACTTGTCCTTGTTGTTTGCTTCTATAAATTTATGTCTTATTGGACTTGTCCTTGTTGTTTGCTTCTATAAATTTATGTCTTATGGACTTGTCCTTGTTGTTTGCTTCTATAAATTTATGTCTTATTGGACTTGTCCTTGTTGTTGCTTCTATAAATTTTATGTCTTATTGGACTTGTCCTTGTTGTTTGCTTCTATAAATTTATGTCTTATGGGACTTGTCCTTGTTGTTTGCTTCTATAAATTTATGTCTTATGGACTTGTCCTTGTTGTTTGCTTCTATAAATTTATGTCTTATTGGATTGTCCTTGTTGTTTGCTTCTATAAATTTATGTCTTATTGGACTTGTCCTTGTTGTTTGCTTCTATAAATTTATGTCTTATGGGACTTGTCCTTGTTGTTTGCTTCTATAAATTTATGTCTTATTGGACTTGTCCTTGTTGTTTGCTTCTATAAATTTATGTCTTATTGGACTTGTCTTGTTGTTTGCTTCTATAAATTTATGTCTTATGGGACTTGTCCTTGTTGTTTGCTTCTATAAATTTATGTCGTATTGGACTCCTGTCCTTGTTGTTTGCTTCTATAAATTTATGTCTTATTGGACTGTCCTTGTTGTTTGCTTCTATAAATTTATGTCTTATTGGACCTGTCCTTGTTGTTTGCTTCTATAAATTATGTCTTATGGGACTTCCTTGTTGGTTTGTTTATAAATTTATGTCTTATGGGACCTTGTCCTTGTGTTTGCTTCTATAAATTTATGTCTTATGGGACCTGTCCTTGTTGTTTGCTTCTATAAATTTATGTCTTATGGGACCTGTCCTTGTTGTTTGCTTCTATAAATTTATGTCTTTATGGGACCTGTCCTTGTTGTTTGCTTCTATAAATTTATGTCTTATTGGATGTCCTTGTTGTTTGCTTCTATAATTTATGTCTTATTGGACCTGTCCTTGTTGTTTGCTTCTATAAATTTATGTCTTATTGGGGACCTGTCCTTGTTGTTTGTGCTATAAATTTATGTCTTATGGGACTTGTCCTTGTTGTTTGCTTCTATAAATTTATGTCTTATGGGACTGTCCTTGTTGTTTGCTTCTATAAATTTATGTCTTATTGGACCTGTCCTTGTTGTTTGCTTCTATAAATTTATGTCTTATTGGATTGTCCTTGTTGTTTGCTTCTATAAATTTATGTCTTATTGGACTTGTCCTTGTTGTTTGCTTCTATAAATTTATGTCTTATGGAATTGTCCATGTTGTTTGCTTCTATAAATTTATGTTTATGGGACTGTCCTTGTTGTTTGCTTCTATAAATTTATGTCTTATGGGACTTGTCCTTGTTGTTTGCTTCTATAAATTTATGTCTTATTGGACTTGTCCTTGTTGTTTGCTTCTATAATTTATGTCTTATATGGGGTGCCTTGTTGTTTGCTTCTTAAATTTATGTCTTATTGGACTTGTCCTTGTTGTTTGCTTCTATAAATTTATGTCTTATTGGACCTGTCTTGTTGTTTGCCTCTATAAATTTATGTCTTATTGGACTTGTCCTTGTTGTTTGCTTCTATAAATTTATGTCTTATGGACCTGTCCTTGTTGTTTGCTTCTATAAATTTATGTCTTTGGACTTGTCCTTGTTGTTTGCTTCTATAAATTTATGTCTTATTGGACTTGTCCTTGTTGTTTGCTTTATAAATTTGTCTTATTGGACTTGTCCTTGTTGTTTGCTTCTATAAATTTATGTCTTATTGGACTTGTCCTTGTTGTTTGCTTCTATAAATTTATGTCTTATGGGACTTGTCCTTGTTGTTTGCTTCTATAAATTATGTCTTATGGACTTGTCCTTGTTGTTTGCTTCTATAAATTTATGTCTTATTGGACTTGTCCTTGTTGTTTGCTTTATAAATTTGTCTTATGGGACTTGTCCTTGTTGTTTGCTTCTATAAATTTTATGTCTTATTGGGACTTGTCCTTGTTGTTTGCTTCTATAAATTTATGTCTTATGGGACTTGTCCTTGTTGTTTGCTTTATAAATTTATGTCTTATGGGACTTGTCCTTGTTGTTTGCTTCTATAAATTTATGTCTTATTGGACTTGTCCTTGTTGTTTGCTTCTTTATAATTTTGTCTTATGGGACTTGTCCTTGTTGTTTGCTTCTATAAATTTATGTATTGGGACTTGTCCTTGTTGTTTGCTTCTATAAATTTATGTCTTATGGACTTGTCCTTGTTGTTTGCTTCTAAATTTATGTCTTATGGGATTGTCCTTGTTGTTTGCTTCTATAAATTTATGTCTTATTGGACTTGTCCTTGTTGTTTGCTTCTATAAATTTATGTCTTATTGGACTTGTCCTTGTTGTTTGCTTCTATAAATTTATGTCTTATTGGACTTGTCCTTGTTGTTTGCTTCTATAAATTTATGTCTTATTGGACTTGTCCTTGTTGTTTGCTTCTATAAATTTATGTCTTATTGGACTTGTCCTTGTTGTTTGCTTCTATAAATTTATGTCTTATTGGACTTGTCCTTGTTGTTTGCTTCTATAAATTTATGTCTTATTGGACTTGTCCTTGTTGTTTTGCTTCTATAAATTTATGTCTTATTGGACTTGTCCTTGTTGTTTGCTTCTATAAATTTATGTCTTATTGGACTTGTCCTTGTTGTTTGCTTCTATAAATTTATGTCTTATTGGACTTGTCCTTGTTGTTTGCTTCTAAAATTTATGTCTTATGGACTTGTCCTTGTTGTTTGCTTCTATAAATTTATGTCTTATTGGACTTGCCTTGTTGTTTGCTTCTATAAATTTTATGTCTCTTTGGACTTGTCTTGTTGTTTGCTTCTATAAATTATGTCTTATGGACTTGTCCTTGTTGTTTGCTTCTATAAATTTATGTCTTATTGGACTTGTCCTTGTTGTTTGCTTCTATAAATTTTATGTCTTATTGGACTTGTCCTTGTTGTTTGCTTCTATATTTATGTCTTATGGGACTTGTCCTTGTTGTTTGCTTCTATAAATTTATGTCTTATTGGACTGTCCTTGTTGTTTGCTTCTATAAATTTATGTCTTATTGGACTTGTCCCTTGTTGTTTGCTTCTATAAATTTTATGTCTTATTGGACCTGTCCTTGTTGTTTGCTTCTATAAATTTATGTCTTATTGGACCTGTCCTTGTTGTTTGCTTCTATAAATTTATGTCTTATTGGAACCTGTCCTTGTTGTTTGCTTCTATAAATTTATGTCTAATGGACTTGTCCTTGGTTGTTTGCTTCTATAAATTTATGTCTTATTGGACTTGTCCTTGTTGCTTTGCTTCTATAAATTTATGTCTTATTGGACTTGTCCCTTGTTGTTGCTTCTATAAATTTATGTCTTATTGGACTTGCTCCTTGTTGTTTGCTTCTATAAATTTATGTCTTATTGGACTTGTCCTTGTTGTTTGCTTCTATAAATTTATGTCTTATTGGACCTGTCCTTGTTGTTTGCTTCTATAAATTTATGTCTTATTGGACTTGTCCTTGTTGTTTGCTTCTATAAATTTATGTCTTATGGACTTGTCCTTGTTGTTTGCTTCTATAAATTTATGTCTTATGGACTTGTCCTTGTTGTTTGCTTCTATAAATTTATGTCTTATTGGACTTGTCCTTGTTGTTTGCTTCTATAAATTATGTCTTATGGGACCTTGTCCTTGTTGTTTGCTTCTATAAATTTATGTCTTATTGGACTTGTCCTTGTTGTTTGCTTCTATAAATTTATGTCTTATTGGACTTGTCCTTGTTGTTTGCTTCTATAAATTTATGTCTTATTGGACTTGTCCTTGTTGTTTGCTTCTATAAATTTATGTCTTATTGGACTTGTCCTTGTTGTTTGCTTCTATAAATTTATGTCTTATGGACTTGTCCTTGTTGTTTGCTTCTATAAATTTATGTCTTATTGGACTTGTCCTTGTTGTTTGCTTCTATAAATTTATGTCTTATTGGACTTGTCCTTGTTGTTTGCTTCTATAAATTTATGTCTTATGGGACCTTGTCCTTGTTGTTTGCTTCTATAAATTTATGTCTTATGGGACTTGTCCTTGTTGTTTGCTTCTATAAATTTATGTCTTATTGGACTTGTCCTTGTTGTTTGCTTATATAAATTTATGTCTTATGGGACTTGTCCTGTTGTTTGCTTCTATAAATTTATGTATTATTGGACTTGTCCTTGTTGTTTGCTTCTATAAATTTATGTCTCTATTGGACTTGTCCTTGTTGTTTGCTTCTATAAATTTATGTCTTATGGACTTGTCCTTGTTGTTTGCTTCTATAAATTTATGTCTTATGGGACTTGTCCTTGTTGTTTGCTTCTATAAATTTATGTCTTATTGGACTTGTCACTTGTTGTTTGCCTTCTATAAATTTATGTCTTATTGACTTGTCCTTGTTGTTTGCTTCTATAAATTTATGTCTTATGGGACTTGTCCTTGTTGTTTGCTTCTATAAATTTATGTCTTATTGGACCTTGTCCTTGTTGTTTGCTTCTATAAATTTATGTCTTATGGGACTTGTCCTTGTTGTTTGCTTCTATAAATTTATGTCTTATTGGACTTGTCCCTTGTTGTTTGCTTCTATAAATTTATGTCTTATGGGACTTGTCCTTGTTGTTTGCTTCTATAAAATTTATGTCTTATGGGACTTGTCCTTGTTGTTTTGCTTCTATAATTTTATGTCTTATGGACTTGTCCTTGTTGTTTGCTTCTATAAATTTATGTCTTATTGGACTTGTCCTTGTTGTTTGCTTCTATAAATTTATGTCTTATTGGACTTGTCCTTGTTGTTTGCTTCTATAAATTTATGTCTTATTGGACTTGTCCTTGTTGTTTGCTTCTATAAATTTATGTCTTATGGACTTGTCCTTGTGTTTGCTTCTATAAATTTATGTCTTATTGGACTTGTCCTTGTTGTTTGCTTCTATAAATTTATGTCTTATTGACTTGTCCTTGTTGTTTGCTTCTATTAATTTATGTCTTATTGGACTTGTCCTTGTTGTTTGCTTCTATAAATTTATGTCTTATTGGACTTGTCCTTGTTGTTTGCTTCTATAAATTTATGTCTTATTGGGACTTGTCCTTGTTGTTTGCTTCTATAAATTTATGTCTTATTGGACTTGTCCTTGTTGTTTGCTTCTATAAATTTATGTCTTATTGGACTTGTCCTTGTTGTTTGCTTCTATAAATTTATGTCTTATTGGACTTGTCCTTGTTGTTTGCTTCTATAAATTTATGTCTTATTGGACTTGTCCTTGTTGTTTGCTTCTATAAATTATGTCTTATTGGACTTGTCCTTGTTGTTTGCTTCTATAAATTTATGTCTTATGGGACTTGTCCTTGTTGTTTGCTTCTATAAATTTATGTCTATTGGACTTGTCCTTGTTGTTTGCTCTATAAATTTATGTCTTATTGGACTTGTCCTTGTTGTTTGCTTCTATAAATTTATGTCTTATTGGACTTGTCCTTGTTGTTTGCTTCTATAAATTTATGTCTTATTGGACTTGTCCATGTTGTTTGCTTCTATAAAATTTATGTCTTATTGGACTTGTCCTTGTTGTTTGCTTCTATAAATTTATGTCTTATGGGACTTGTCCTTGTTGTTTGCTTCTATAAATTTATGTCTTATGGGACTTGTCCTTGTTGTTTGCTTCTATAAATTTATGTCTTATGGGACTTGTCCTTGTTGTTTGCTTCTATAAATTTATGTCTTATTGGGACTTGTCCTTGTTGTTTGCTTCTATAAATTTATGTCTTATTGGACTTGTCCATGTTGTTTGCTTCTATAAATTTATGTCTTATTGGACTTGTCCTTGTGTTTGCTTCTATAAATTTATGTCTTATGGGACTTGTCCTTGTTGTTTGCTTCTATAAATTTATGTCTTATTGGACTTGTCCTTGTTGTTTGCTTCTATAAATTTATGTCTTATTGGACTTGTCCTTGTTGTTTGCTTCTATAAATTTATGTCTTATGGGACTTGTCCTTGTTGTTTGCTTCTATAAATTTATGTCTTATGGGACTTGTCCTTGTTGTTTGCTTCTATAAATTTATGTCTTATTGGACTTGTCCTTGTTGTTTGCTTCTATAAATTTATGTCTTATGGGACTTGTCCTTGTTGTTTGCTTCTATAAATTTATGTCTTATGGGACTTGTCCTTGTTGTTTGCTTCTATAAATTTATGTCTTATTGGACTTGTCCTTGTTGTTTGCTTCTATAAATTTATGTCTTATTGGACTTGTCCTTGTTGTTTGCTTCTATAAATTTATGTCTTATTGGACTTGTCCTTGTTGTTTGCTTCTATAAATTTATGTCTTATTGGACTTGTCCTTGTTGTTTGCTTCTATAAATTTATGTCTTATTGGACTTGTCCTTGTTGTTTGCTTCTATAAATTTATGTCTTATTGGACTTGTCCTTGTTGTTTGCTTCTATAAATTTATGTCTTATGGACTTGTCCTTGTTGTTTGCTTCTATAAATTTATGTCTTATTGGGACTTGTCCTTGTTGTTTGCTTCTATAAATTTATGTCTTATGGGACTTGTCCTTGTTGTTTGCTTCTATAAATTTATGTCTTATGGGACTTGTCCTTGTTGTTTGCTTCTATAAATTTATGTCTTATGGGACTTGTCCTTGTTGTTTGCTTCTATAAATTTATGTCTTATTGGACCTTGGCCTTGTTGTTTGCTTCTTTAAATATATGTCTTATGGACTTGTCCTTGGTTGGGTGTGCGGTCCTATAAATTTTATGTCTTATTGGACCTTGTCTGGTTGTTTGCTTCTACAAATTTATGTATTATTGGACCTTGTCTTGTTGTTTCTTCTATAAATGTATGTCGTATTGGACTGTGCCGTCTGTTGTTTGCTTCTATAAATGGATGTCTTATTGGGACTTGGTCCTTGGTTGGTTTTGCTTCTATAAGATTTATGTCTTATTGGACTTGTCTTGTTGTTGCTGCTTCTATAAAATTTATGTCTTATTGGGACTCGTCCTTGGTTGGTTTGCTCTATAAATTTATGTCTTATTGGACTTGTCCTTGTTGGTTTGCTTCTACTAAATTTATGCGTATGGGACCTGTTCCTTGGTTTGTTTGCGTTCTATAAATTTATGTCTTATTGGGACTTGTCCTTGTTTGTTTGCTTCTATAAATTTTATGTCTTTATTGGCGACTGTGGTCCTGTCTTGTTGGTTTGCTTCGATAAATTTATGTCTTATTGGACTTGTCCTTGTTGTTTGCTTCTACACAATTTGTTGTCTTTATGGACTTGTCCTTGTTGTTTGCTTCTATAAATTTATGTCTTATTGGACTTGATCCTTGTGTTTGCTTCTATAAATTTATGTCTTATTGGGACTTGTCCTTGTTGTTTGCTTCTATAAATTTATGTCTTATTGGACTTGTCCTTGTTGTTTGCTTCTATAAATTTATGTCTTATTGGACTTGTCCTTGTTGTTTGCTTCTATAAATTTATGTCTTATTGGACTTGTCCTTGTTGTTTGCTTCTATAAATTTATGTCTTATTGGACTTGTCCTTGTTGTTTGCTTCTATAAATTTATGTCTTATTGGACTTGTCCTTGTTGTTTGCTTCTATAAATTTATGTCTTATTGGACTTGTCCTTGTTGTTTGCTTCTATAAATTTATGTCTTATTGGACTTGTCCTTGTTGTTTGCTTCTATAAATTTATGTCTTATTGGACTTGTCCTTGTTGTTTGCTTCTATAAATTTATGTCTTATGGGACTTGTCCTTGTTGTTTGCTTCTATAAATTTATGTCTTATTGGACTTGTCCTTGTTGTTTGCTTCTATAAATTTATGTCTTATGGGACTTGTCCTTGTTGTTTGCTTCTATAAATTTATGTCTTATTGGACCTGTCCTTGTTTGTTTGCTTCTATAAATTTATGTCTTATTGGACTTGTCCTTGTTGTTTGCTTCTATAAATTTATGTCTTATTGGACCTTGTCCTTGTTGTTTGCTTCTATAAATTTATGTCTTATGGGACTTGTCCTTGTTGTTTGCTTCTATATATTTATGTCTTATTGGACCTGTCCCTTGTTGTTTTGCTTCTATAAATTTATGTCTTATGGGACTTGTCCTTGTTGTTTGCTTTCTATAAATTTATGTCTTATGGGACTTGTCCTTGTTGTTTGCTTCTATAAATTTATGTCTTATGGGACTTGTCCTTGTTGTTTGCTTCTATAAATTTATGTCTTATGGGACTTGTCCTTGTTGTTTGCTTCTATAAATTTATGTCCTTATGGACTTGTCCTTGTTGTTTGCTTCTATAAATTTATGTCTTATGGGAACTGTCCTTGTTGTTTGCTTCTATAAATTTATGTCTTATGGGACTTGTCCTTGTTGTTTGCTTCTATAAATTTATGTCTTATTGGACTTGTCCTTGTTGTTTGCTTCTATAAATTTATGTCTTATTGGACTTGTCCTTGTTGTTTGCTTCTATAAATTTATGTCTTATTGGACTTGTCCTTGTTGTTTGCTTCTATAAATTTATGTCTTATGGGACTTGTCCTTGTTGTTTGCTTCTATAAATTTATGTCTTATTGGACCTTGTCCTTGTTGTTTGCTTCTATAAATTTATGTCTTATTGGACCTGTCCTTGTTGTTTGCTTCTATAAATTTATGTCTTATTGGACTTGTCCTTGTTGTTTGCTTCTATAAATTTATGTCTTATTGGACCTTGTCCTTGTTGTTTGCTTCTATAAATTTATGTCTTATTGGACTTGTCCTTGTTGTTTGCTTCTATAAATTTATGTCTTATTGGACTTGTCCTTGTTGTTTGCTTTTATAAATTTATGTCTTATTGGACTTGTCCTTGTTGTTTGCTTCTATAAATTTATGTCTTATTGGACTTGTCCTTGTTGTTTGCTTCTATAAATTTATGTCTTATTGGACTTGTCCTTGTTGTTTGCTTCTATAAATTTATGTCTTATTGGACCTGTCCTTGTTGTTTGCTTCTATAAATTTATGTCTTATGGGACTTGTCCTTGTTGTTTGCTTCTATAAATTTATGTCTTATTGGACTTGTCCTTGTTGTTTGCTTCTATAAACTTATGTCTTATGGGACTTGTCCTTGTTGTTTGCTTCTATAAATTTATGTCTTATGGGACTTGTCCTTGTTGTTTGCTTCTATAAATTTATGTCTTATTGGACCTGTCCTTGTTGTTTGCTTCTATAAATTTATGTCTTATGGGACTTGTCCTTGTTGTTTGCTTCTATAAATTTATGTCTTATTGGACTTGTCCTTGTTGTTTGCTTCTATAAATTTATGTCTTATTGGACTTGTCCTTGTTGTTTGCTTTTATAAATTTATGTCTTATTGGACTTGTCCTTGTTGTTTGCTTTTATAAATTTATGTCTTATGGGACTTGTCCTTGTTGTTTGCTTCTATAAATTTATGTCTTATGGGACTTGTCCTTGTTGTTTGCTTCTATAAATTTATGTCTTATGGGACTTGTCCTTGTTGTTTGCTTCTATAAATTTATGTCTTATGGGACTTGTCCTTGTTGTTTGCTTCTATAAATTTATGTCTTATGGGACTTGTCCTTGTTGTTTGCTTCTATAAATTTATGTCTTATTGGACTTGTCCTTGTTGTTTGCTTTTATAAATTTATGTCTTATTGGACTTGTCCTTGTTGTTTGCTTTTATAAATTTATGTCTTATGGGACTTGTCCTTGTTGTTTGCTTCTATAAATTTATGTCTTATGGGACTTGTCCTTGTTGTTTGCTTCTATAAATTTATGTCTTATGGGACTTGTCCTTGTTGTTTGCTTCTATAAATTTATGTCTTATGGGACTTGTCCTTGTTGTTTGCGGAAGAGCCTTGCTCGATACAAATATTTATATGTAACTAGCGGATGTACCCGGCTTCGCCCGGGTTTTCCCCGAGTAAAGGTTTGTCTAACAAACATTTGTTAAAACAATTCTCTATAAACTTATAAAAAATATATATATATATATATTTTGATAATTTGAAACTCGGAAATTTGAATCTCTCGATAAAGTGAACATTTTTCCCGGTCCCTTGAAAAATACTCAATAAGTTGAATAAAATCAATATTAATTGGTTCCCTCGGTAATTGGAAGTTAAAGGAATAGTATCTTGCCTTGGAATTGTATCTCAAATAAATTGCAGTGTCATCCTGAATTTTGTCTTTCCTAATTTTCTACATTACAAAATCATTGTTTTATCTAGTGAACATTTTTTCCCGGTCCCTTGAAAAATACCCGATAACTAACTTTGACTTGTGCGCAATTAATAGGTAGAAAATCTTACTTTTGATAAATAATCTTTAAGATAATAAACTTAGTGATAATAAAACTTATAGATAAAAACTTGTTATCATCGTGGCAATGGGGGCGCTGCTTGGGAGTTAAATCTACAAATCTGCAAATAACTCTAAGGATATTCAAGATATTCAAGAAATTATTTTTCAGAAACCTTTCCAGTACTATACTAAATAACTTCCCAAAGTTTCATGGTGTTCCAATGAGTGGTTTGGTCAGGCATAAAGGACACACACACACATACCTTCATTTATATATATATATAGATTCTACTTGTTTAAAGCCATGGTTTGCTTATATACCATTTCTGAGATTCCACCCTTCAATATTCTATATACAGTTACGAGCGTCTTTCCGCGGTCATCCGTCAGCCGACTCTGTCACCGTTTGCTTTTATTGGTTGGCTCCCGTCATGCCACCTTTGCCCCCCCCCCCCCTGCTGGCGGCGCGCGCCCGTTGGCTGCCGGCGAGCATGTGACTTCCCTGTGCGCGTGCATGGCGGGCGGTAAAACAATCGGGTAAAACACGGGCGTTGCCCGGGTCATTCGGCTAGTAGCACATATAAGCAGATTGATCCAATACAGTATTAGAACTCTAAAGAAGAGGTCTGGTAGAATAATTTGGCGAAACATCTGGGAGAGTTCACCACCGATGAGCCAAGCCCTCCCAATATTTTTTCATCACAGTAAGGACAGTAGAAGTGGTGTATGACATTTTAGAGGCGAATGTTTCACCAATCAAACTTGTATATAGAACTATATCAGTTGCCTCATGTTTTAATTTATGAATCCCAGTACACTTTTGTACTCTTTAGTAGGGGGTCGGTGGAAGGATGATCGAAACCATTGTTTTTCGGCCGCTACGACCCGGGTTCGATTTCCGCATTGGGCACTTTTTGCTGATTAGAAAAAAAATGCTCCAATTGCCCCCGATTCTTGCAAAAGTCCAACCCCACCAGTGAGTGCAAGTAACCAAACGGGGCTCTGGTACATTTGTAAGTGTAAAGTCGAACTGCTTTTCACATGTGTAGACATGTGGTACACTAACAGTTAAAGCAGTTGCCTCTACCTCTGCCCACCATGATTATCATGGCCTGAACTATGTGTACTAGGGATAAGCAAGAAAAACAACCATGTTTTCAATTACAAATATGCTGATGTAACAAGCTGGGACTGGCAGCTGGAGACCAAGGACATGAACAAACTGATGTTTGGCAACTTCCTGAACCTGGATGATGAGCCGGAGCTGAGGTTCTACCAGGAGATCTCGGACCTGGAGGTGATGAAGGAGGTGGTGCTCACAGCCCTGAAGGACTACAACACAGTTCAAAAGTCCAGAATGAACCTGGTGATCTTTGGGTGAGTCCCCCATACCCTAGTTATCTTCTCCTGAAGTCCACCTACTGAGTTATGGAATGCAGACAGTTTGTATGGAAACAGAATCATTAAAAAACAATAATAAACATTAAGAGGAGCCTCTTGTGTAAATTTCTTTAATACCGCCAGCTTTTGAACAAAACGTTCTTCAACGGGCGTGGATAGTACGGTTTTTCTATCCACGCCCGTTGAAGAACGTTTTGTTCGAAAGCTGGCGGTATTAAAGAAATTTACACAAGAGGCTCCTCTTAATGTTTATTATTGTTTTTTAATGATCGTGATTTTAAGAGTTTTAATTCTACAATGGAAACAGAATGTCTCACTGAGTTCTGAATAGTATTTGCTTTAAACAATATTCAGCTTTAGAGTCTTATTAAAAACACATATCCTGACCTCTCACATTCACATTTTCTAGCACAATCTAGTGGAACAAAATTCAACTAAACGATGATTCAACTTGTTCCTTGATATTTGGCCAACCCATTTTCTTGATAAATCAAGAAAACCCAACCACATACACATTTCTTTTTTTTTTTCTTCTTTTTTTTTTCATAGTCTTATACTTTAATCAAAATGGTGTAATCTTGTCCTGAAGTAATGTCTCACAAGGCCATCTAATTAATGAAAGTAGTTTCTTTTACATAGAGAACAAACTGTCCTTATTGTGATGAAATGATGTCCATAGTTTGCCTCTGAATACCATATTCCACCCTTCAGTGTAACATGTATAAGCAGAATGATCCAATACAGTATTAGAGCTCTGAGAAGCGGTCTGGCAGATTAAATTGGTGAAACTGCTGTCATCAGTGGTGAACCCTCCCAACATCACAGTAAGGACAGTATTATATAAGGACATGTGTAAAGTTTGTGCTTTCATTTCTACTATATGTTTTTAAGATAATACAAGAACACCAAGTTGCATATATTGGGAGGGCTTGGCTCATCAGTTGTGAACCATCTCAATATATCACAGTAAGGACAAGTACACAGTACAAGTTGTACTGGCAGGTATGTGCTGGAGCACCTGGCCAAGATCTCCCGGATGCTGACCATCCCCGGGGGCAACGGGCTGCTGGTGGGGGTGGGGGGCAGTGGGAGGCAGTCCCTCACCCGCCTGGCCTGCCACATGCAGCTCTACAGCCTGATGCAGCCCGAGATGTCCCAGGCCTACAGCAAGCCCGAGTGGTACGAGGACATCAAGGTGAGGCTTCTCTGTACTTGGATATTTGCTTGGTTGAATTCAGGAATCCCTCCTGGGTGGCACAAAATCAATCCTACCCTGGACTGATCAGGGCCATTGTCCAAAACCATGGGCTTCAGAGATGGAAGCTCGGTGTTGTGGTTTTGATGCTGATTTGCACGAATGCTGAGACTATGGGTGCATATTCTGATTGGAGAGAGAAGTGTCTTCTGGGAAAAAAAACCTACGAAGATTTCATGTTTTCACCAGAGTTAGGAATGATTTCTGTGAATGCATACAGTACTTGTATGTCTTCTATCTCCTGATGACTTTCCACCATTGGATGCCTAGTTTCTATCAAGATATAAGGGACAAATATAATGTATTGAATATAAAATAAAGAAACAGTCAAGTACAGTGGACCCTCGGTTTACGAGCACCTTGGAGTACGAGCTTTTCGCTGTACGAGCAAAATTTTTTGAAAAATTTTACCTCGGATTACGAGTGAAATTTCGCATTACGAGCAACTCGTGATGGTTGCCCCTCTTCTCCATTTCCACCTTTAGCGGCGGGATGAGGGCATATTTTTATATTAAATATTATTTTATTTATGGATTGTTATTAATCATTATAATATAAGTACAGTATATATATTTAATACATACTATAATGTATATATTCAAATCGATACATATATATATATATACATGTATATAGTGTAAAACGCATAGAATCAAAAAGGATGAGTTTCTTTTATTGGGAAAAACGTTTCTAGCTTTCGGGCGTAAGCGGCCCTTCCACAGGAAATAATGGAACAATTTCAAGTAAAGATGTATATACATATATATAACAGGTAATTTTTGCATATCTAGGATTAATTATGAAGTATTATATTTTATTATTTAAGAAAAATTATTGTTATGTAAATTAGTGAATTTGCTGATATTATTATTAAATGCATAATTGTAAAATGGTGTGATGAAGAAAAAACGGAAAAATCTATTTTAGTTTTTGGACCAGCCTATAGTATTAGTATTTTAAAATTAAAGAAAACTTTTAATTTTTAAGATAACTTTTTCCATTTGTAAACAAAGGCTCGAAGGTGTTATTAAAATTTAAAAAATTGCTATTAAAGTTAAAAAGTTTTCTTTAATCTTAAAATACTCTGTATATCATTTTGACTAATTTTAATTCAACGATAAAATTATCTCTCAATGATAAAGGAATAGCTTTTTTTAATTTCTTATTTATTTTTTAGATTATATATGTATTTTCAACACAAGGTAATAAGACCAAATCCAAATAAATAAATAGTGTGTGACGTTTCGGTAACAGCGTTGTTACCATCTTCAGACAAAAGTACTTTTGTCTGAAGATGGTAACAACGCTGTTACCGAAACGTCACACACTATTTATTTATTTGGATTTGGTCTTATTACCTTGTGTTTATAATCTACAATCCAAATTGTGCCTCATAAAATATATGTATTTTCAAAAATTGGTGACAATTTCTACCTCTCTTGCTATAAAAATCCTATAACCACTGCAAAATGGGCCCCGTGAAGAAATATGTTGAAAGAGAATTGGGTAAGAAGAAGGATATTATCACAATGGAGGCAAAGAGGGAAATGATTGAAAAGCACGAACGTGGCATGCGGGTGACAGAAATAGCGAGATTTTATAAGAAGTCGACATCAACGATTTGCACAATATTGAAGAAGAAAAAGGAATTAAGGGAGTTAGATGCAGCAAAAGGAGTCACAAGACTATCAAAACAGCGTCCACGTCTTCTAGAAGAAGTTGAAAAATTGATTCTTGTATGGATAAACGAGAAGCAATTAGCAGGTGATGCCATAACCCAGAATTTAATATGTGAAAAGGCAAAGGCCTTGTATGCCGAACTCGGGAGTAAAATACCATGTACATCAATAGAGAACGAAGTACATGCAGACTTCAAAGCCATCAAGGGGTGGTTCGAAAACTTTAAGAGGAGAAGTGGCATCCATAGTGTCACGAGGCATGGAGAGGGTGCAAGTTCGGATGCTAAAGCAGCTGAGACATTCACTGCCGAGTTCGAGAAGCTCGTTGTTACCGAGTGTTATCTCCCACAGCAAGTTTTTAACTGTGATGAAACAGGACTTTTTTGGAAAAAGATGCCGAAGAGAACCTACATTACAGCCGAAGCGAATACAATGCCCGGTCACAAGCCCATGAAAGACCTTCTCACCCTCTTGCTGTGTGCTAATGCAAGTGGAGATTTGAAAGTAAAGCCACTGCTCGTGTATCATTCTGAGAATCCACGGGCTTTCAAGAAACACAAAGTGCAAAAGAGCCAATTGAACGTTTTGTGGAAGTCGAATACTAAGGCTTGGGTCACTCGTTTGTTGTTTGTTGAGTGGATGAACGAAGCATTCGGTCCTGCAGTGAAGAAATACCTTTCGGAAAAAAAACTGCCACTCAGAGCGTTGCTGGTTATGGACAATGCTCCTGCTCATCCACCAAGCCTTAAGGATCACTTACTGGATGAATTCAAGTTTTTTGAGGTCAGGTTCCTCCCTCCTAACACCACCCCACTACTGCAGCCTATGGATCAGCAGGTCATTTCCAACTTTAAGAAAATATATATCAAAGAACTTTTTCAGAGATGCTTCGAATTAACTGAAGAAACAAACCTTACTCTCCGAGAGTTTTGGCAGAATCATTTCAACATTGTCCACTGCCTTAAGATCATTGATAAAGCATGGAATGGAGTCTCCCAGAGAACTCTCGTTTCTGCTTGGACAAAATTGTGGCCTCACATCGTCCATGCATATGATTTTAAGGGGTTGTCTGGTGAACAGGAGCCACCAATTATCAATGTTATTGTGTCTCTGGGGAAAACTTTAGGACTGGAGGTGAATGAGCCAATCATTCAAGAGCTTGTGGAGGAAGAAGATCAGGAGCTTACCACAAATGAACTGATCGATCTTCATCGCGAGCAACACCAAGAGGTTAAGGAGGTGATCTCGTCTGGGGAAGAGGAGGATGAAAATTCACTGGGATCCCTCCCTTCAGATCAGATTTGGGAAATATGTAAAATGTGGGAACTGTGCAATTGTTCGTAGCAAAGCACCACCCGAATAAGCCGGCTGCTTTGCGAGCGACGGATCAGTTCAACGATAATGCGATGTCGCATTTCCGTGAAATTCTCAAAAAGAGGCAGAAGCAACAGTCATTGGACCAGTTCTTCGATAAAATTGAAAGAAAAAAATAAAATGTTATAAAATAACCCTTTTATGCCATTTTTCCCTCAAATAGTGGTTTTTTAACGCAATTGCATCAGCCATCCCAACATTATCTTTTATTTTTGTTTATTTTATCTTTTTTTATACATTTATTTATGCATTATCTTTTTATTTACTTATCACTAGGTTTGAAATTCAGTAACTATCACGTGTAAAATTTTTCTTTCGAATCTTTCATTAAAAATATGATAGCTATGATTTCAAATATTGAATGGAGTACAAGCTTCTCTTATACTTATCACGAAGTGTTTACCGACTCTAATTAAACTAAAATTCATGGAAGAATTGCCCGAGTTTCAATTATTAAAAATAAGAAATTAGTTTCGCACTACGAGCGTTTTGGAGTACGAGCATGGAACGGATTATGCTCGCAAACCGAGGGTCCACTGTAGTCTATCTGAGAGACCATGTCTAAATGTCCTCTTCTTTCTTATCTCCACACTGGGTGAAGTAGAATGCCTTTGTCATTAAGACTGGGAGCACTACTCAGTGGCTGGCCAACTTAGCTCCAAAATAAATGGCCGCCTCTGACATGAGGAACAGACGCCATGTGCAGCTGCTCTTAACATGGAGTACAAACGCTGCTCATCCTGTATTCCTGGATTAGGAGACCTTACATGGTACTATCAGCCGGGCCTGCTGATCCCAGGTTTTTTAATGAGCTTGTTATTGCTCCCTCTCCTCCTTTTTCATCTGGGCTTGGGACCGGCGGAGTTTGGTCTTTCCTGGAAGTGGCCTCTTATCAAAGACTGGGTTGAAAGATTCCTCATATCTTGACCTGACATGACAAAAGTCTCTGACCACCTCCTGGAGGGAGGGCATGTCTTTAGGCTCTGGCCTCAGTGGGGTACTACTGGGGTTGTCATATGTTGGTTGGAATATAGCCACAGAGAAGACAGAATCTGAGAAGACTGTGCAAAGCCAAGAAAATTCTGATGATAAGGTACAATTTGTATCATGGTACATGGTATCATAGAACTACATGGTATGATAAGGTACAATTTGTATCATGGTACATGGTATCATAGAACTACATGGTATGATAAGGTACAATTTGTATCATGGTACATGGTATCATAGAACTACATGGTATGATAAGACCAACTCCGAATACATGAATAGTGTGCGACGTTTCAGTAAGAGTATTGTTACTGAAACATCACACACTATTAGAGAGCTTGGCTTTACTATACCTTGTAACAAGAAGCTTCTTTTATCAGGAGACTATGTCAGGAGCTTTTGAACCTCACGGTCTCCTAAACTTGTTGCACTTTACTCTGGGACAATCCACGTACTGTGTGTGCACAGAGGGTGCTGAAGCAGTCGGGGGCGGCAGGCAAGCACATGGTGTTCCTGCTCACTGACAGCCAGATCAAGGAGGAGAACTTCCTGGAAGACATCGACAGCCTTCTCAACTCCGGGGAGGTCCCCAACATCTTCGAGGTGGATGAGCGCCAGGAGATCATGGAGGCGGTGCGGCCCTCGCTCATCGCCAAGGAGGGCAAGAAGACCAAGGACTTCAGCCCCCTCACCCTCTTCCAGCACTTTGTCAAACGCTGTAGGGAGTTCCTGCACATCATCATTGCCATGAGTCCCATCGGGGGCGCCTTCCGTAGCCGCCTGCGCCAGTTCCCCTCCCTGGTCAACTGCTGCAACATTGACTGGTTCGAGGTGAGGGCCCTCACCTGGGCCATTGACTTAACAAAATAGTTTCTCCAAGTTCTTTAATTTAATGCCTTGAAGAATCCTCATGTTAACTTATAGTGTAGGTGAATGATAAGGTACAATTTAGATGATAGATTACCAGGTAATAAGACCAAATAAATAACGTTATTACCAACATGTCACACACTCATTATACCAGGGTTGCGAATTTTGACAAATTACAAAAATTATAAGATGCTCCACTCTCTTTATTTACATTAATTAAAGGTTGTGCAGGCCCAGCGGCTACACCTCACACACTATTTATTTATTACCTTGTTTTATAGTCGGTTAATACTCTGATTGGAATACGAAAAACTTGAATTAGAGTTATTGTATTGTAATTTTTTCAGAAAACTTTGTTGCATTTTTATTTGAAATTTAGAACTTACTTCTATTTTCAGTTAGGAATAAAAATCAACCAGGGTTGTTTTCCCTGCTATCTGCAGCGAATATTAATTTTTGTGGAAGTAAAATACCCAGGTTCTTCATGCCAAATGCTTTTATATGTAAATTAAATATGTATATATGTAAACTGGATGTTGGTATTTAAAAGTTTAATTTCTTTTTAAGAACACCTTTCCCTAATGATTCAATATTAGACGACATGTAGTTAGGTGACTCCCTCCCCACAGTATATCACTGTTCCGTCACAGTGAAGTGTGCAGAAATGGCCTGACATGGCCCTGGAGATGGTGGCCCAGCAGTTCATCGCAGAGATCAACCTCCCGCAGGACTTCAAGCTGGCAGCTGTAGTGGCCTGTCAGCACTTCCACATGACAGCTGACCAGCTGGTTGTCAGGTAACACACCTCGCTGTAGTTGTGGGAGAGGTGACTACATACCTGAATGGTAATTTGGGTGACTGTGCTATAGAGACTCATGGTCTACACTTGCAATGGTAGAACTTCTGTCTTCCATCTAGTGTATCAATGAGTTGTAGATATACATACTGAGTAAGTTCTGATGACATTATGTACTGCTGGTTCACAGGTGTGGATTCTCCTTTCTTGAGCAACCTCCTTTGTAAACTGGCTGAAGTAGCCAATGTTAGGAGAACTCTTTTATGGGAGGTTGTGGTTCTATTTAAGGCATAGAAGAGTGGCTTCAAGGTTCAGAGGAGGCGGCTAGTTGTCCAGCCTGGGATCATGGCAGCTAGCTGGTAGTGGAGTGGTGTAACTGCACTCCTAGTAAAGTAATGCCTAGTGAACCCATTGTTGCCTAGTGACACCATTGTTGCCAAGTGACACCATTGTTGCCAAGTGACACCATTGTTGCCAAGTGACACCATTGTTGCCAAGTGACCCCATTGTTGATGAGTGAAGTGCTATGTGCTGTCCTAACCACCCACCAGATGACAACAACTCAGTACATAAACTAGGTAGACCTAGGACCATTCAGCCACTTACACCAGGTTTCTCTGGGTGTCTACACATATGTTCTACCAGTGCTGCACTACGTGTAGGTTCCTGCAGGCCCTGGGCCGCCAGACCTACGTCACCCCCACCTCCTACCTGGAACTGCTGGGAGGGTTCCGGCGGCTGCTGGGGCAGAGACAGACGGAGGTCCTGCAGGTCCGCAACAAGTACCTGGGAGGACTGGAGAAGCTGGCCTACGCTGCCACCCAGGTGGCCCAGATGCAGGTGGAGCTGGAGCAGCTTCAGCCGGAGCTGGTGGTGGCCGCGCGGCAGGCTGACAGCATGCTAGTGGTAACTTCAGTACATTGGAACAAATTTTTCCATCTGGGCAAATTTTCTTAATTACTGTGAAACAAATGTGTAACATTATCATGGTCTCCAGGTGGATGCTTCTCACTTTTCCCAAGCTGGTGTTGTCACCGACGTTAGTTTGCAGCGATGGTCAATAGTCTAGTTTTGACATCTATTTAGTTGGGACCTTCATCTTTAGAGATCAATATGATGCCCATCTGTTATAAAAATGTAAACTATTTTGGACACGTATGATTCTTTTTAAAATTAAGCTATTTCTACTGCCCTTGCTGCATTGAACAATTAATGGGAGTGCCTGGCTCATCGGTGGTTAATCCTCCCATCAATTTTGCCATTTTAATATCCTCCCAAAAGCAAAAGAGATGAACCCATAATGAGATGTCCATCAATGACTCAGAACAAAGTGAGGCTGTGGCCCAGGTGATAGCCAAGGAGACGGTGGAGGTGGAGGAGACCAAGGTGAGAGTGAGCCAGGACGAGGTGGCAGCCAACATCCAGGCCAAGGAGTCGGCCACACTGAAGGCTGACTGTGAGGCAGAACTAGCCGAGGCCATCCCGGCACTGGAGGCGGCCATGCAGGCTCTCAACACCCTCAAGGTAACCCGGCCATCCTCCCCAGTCATCTAACCACAGCGCTGAACCAGCCCCAAGACATCACCGTGGTCAAGACCATGAAGAACCCCCCACAGATTGTCAAGACTGTCATGGCTGCTGTGTGCATCCTGAAGGAAATTAAACCTGACAAGGTTCCAGATCCGGCACATCCTGGACAAAAGGTATTCTTCCCCTAGCCAACCACACTCTGAGATCCTACGTACTCCAGATGACATATTCAGTATTAATACAACATCACAAACCTTCAGTATTTAGAATTGTAATTTACCATCCTAATTGTACTGTTGGCCCCAGATTCTGGTTGAGTGACATCCATCCTGTATGTGGTGTCTACATGTGGTGCTAGTATAGCTAACTTCCCACCACTCTACATACATGGGACAAATACAACGAAATATAGAGTGGTATCATTTGTGATGAAATCTGTTGGATTCAAATTTCAAACATTCTTTTTAAAATGGAATGCACTTGTGTCCCATGGATCTCTAGGTTTGTTTATGAATGAACCAACAAATCCTCTTGATCACATCCAAAGTTGGTTTATGAATGAACCAACAAATCCTCTTGATCACATCCAAAGTTGGTTTTCATAGAACACCTACCTCCTCCACTATGTCAAATCTGAAATAACCTGCCACAAACACTGACAGAAGTTTCCTTTTTTTTTTTTTCAGGCATCCTCTAATGCTCTACGGTATTGTTTGTCATATGTATGTATGTTAACTATGTAAATGCCAACTATATATATATATGTAACTTTGTTTGTGTTTTTAAAAATGACTATTGTTGACATGCTCTCCCACAAGGACAAACAGGCAAACTTTGTAAGTACATCCCCCTATCACCACAGTGGTGTGAAACTCCTTTGTTGAAGCAATATGAGAATGGATGAATTCCCCACCACTAACTGCTCTTGACACAAATTAAAGTTTCAATGAATGAAAGGAAGAAAAATTGCAACGAGTTTCTTTATTTTGAATGTTGGCAAACAAGTTTGTTTTGTATCAATCTGATGGTAAAGTGGAGTTGTTTATTATCCCCAAAGATGGTATGGTAGTCAACTGAAGTTGTAAAGTCTGCATGGGAAATATTGGGGATCAACAGCTTTGTTGTTCTACAGAGGAGTAAACAGTAGATCCCGCGGCAGAGCTGACTGCTACAGGGCGCTCCTGGGAAGGTGGTGGATAGGGGAACGACCTTCAGATATGATGCGAAACAAGCAGAATAACTCTGATGAATAAGCAGTCGCGAACCAACAGCAGCATTGTTAGAAGAGGAGAAAGATCTCTTTAAAAATCCTGACTTCAACTGACCTGGTTGATAGACCTCAGCAAGAGTCCCTCTCCAGGGATAACGAAAGAACTGTGTCTGTACTCATGTTAGAGTCGGCAGCTAAGGCTTCCATTTTAGGAACAGCCTCAAATTACAGGCAAAATCAGACTTTCGCCAAAGTGTGCATTGATCATGGTGCCATGATTGACGAAAGCTGCACCCCAACACCCTATTCAATATGAACTCATGGATTTGTGTAATGTTTACATAAGAAACAAACAGTAGATGCCTGGTGGCTGTAGATGCTGGACTACTGGGGACCTTCCAAGAAGATGCTGGGAGACATGAACTTCCTGCAGTCCCTGAAGGACTTCAACAAGGATGAGATCCCGGTGAGCTGAAGTGAGCCGCTGGACTCTGCTTCCATCTGACCTGTGTGATGTTGGCAGATCCCAGTGATGGTCAAGATCCGGGCGGAGTACACCTCCCTTCCGGACTTCCAGCCGTCCATTGTAGCCAAGGCTTCTTCTGCTGCTGAGGGCCTGTCCAAGTGGGTGCTGGCCATGGACATCTATGACAAGGTGGCCAAGGTACTTATTGAATCTGTCAATTTGTGAACAAATCTTTTATCACAAAATACTCTTAAGAATGTCCTTCAATGAGAATTACACAAAGCTTCCATAACTGACCACCATTTTATTTGTTCAACAAGTCTCGGTGAACTGCTGTCATTGGTTGGCTATCCACCACATGATAGACATTGTCCCCTAATTTTATTTGTGCAATGATTGACACGTGGAGACACAACTTGGTGAAGTTTTACCTTTTAGTATGTATATCAGGACAATAACTCTGAAATATATTACAGTGATCTTTATTGAAGACACACGAGATAACTAAGTATGAATAGCTTGTATGAATAGATGACTGATGACGTTAAGGACTTTCCACTACCTTAAGTTTTGTCCATGAGTGTAGTTATATATGCAAAGTGAATGGTACAATTCCTGTAAACATTGACTTTATTGGACCGCAGGTGGTGGCCCCCAAGAAGCTGAAGCTGCACCAGGCGGAGGAGCTGCTGGAAACGACGCTGCAGACCCTGGAGCTGAAGAGACAGCAGGTGGTGGAGCTGGAGGCCCGGCTGGCCAGCCTGCAGCAGCAGCTGGAGGACATGGTGGCACGCAAGGAGCAGCTCCAGCAGCAGGTGGTGATGTGTGCCACCAAGCTGCAGCGAGCCTCCAAGCTGATTGGAGGGCTGGGGGGAGAGAAGGTGCGATGGAGCGAAGAAGCCAAGAACCTCGCCGTGGTGTACGAGAAACTGCCCGGCGACGTGCTCCTGGCCGCGGGGGAGCTGGCCTACCTCGGACCCTACACCGCAGCCTTCCGCCGGGAGGTCATCTCGGACTGGGTCTCCTTCTGCCAGAAACACAACATTGGCTGCTCCTCGGACTACCTCATGGCCCGGACTTTGGGCAGTCCGGTCAAGATCCAGGCCTGGAACATCGATGGTCTGCCTCGGGACCAGTTCTCTATTGACAATGGAGTCTATGTGGACAAAGGCTTCAGATGGTGGGTTCCTCCAACATGGACCTCTTTATTGACTATCAGGCTTCTAAGGAAAATTTTCTTTTTGAAATTTTTAATTCAAAAATCTCTCGAGAACTTCTACAGGCAGAAACATGATAGAATCTCCTGTAGAAGGGCTTTCATGGCTGAGATTTGTGAGTTCAATATTTAAAAAAGAAATATTTCCCTGGAACCATTGAAACTATTTTAATGAATCATGCAGGTCTTGTGATAAATGTGATTTTGTTTCTTTCGATCCTTACAGATGGTTCACATGGCTTCCATTCACTTCTTGTGCCTGTCCCTCATTGTGTGACCATTTTGGCTTGAATTGTGTTGGCTAGGAAGGCTGTTTTGCAGGCTATGTGAGCCCAGTGTTGTAGAATTGAAAGTAGGTGGAGGTTTGCTGTGTCCAGGCCTCTGATGATCGACCTCTCAAGCTCAATGTTTGCTGTGTCCAGGCCTCTGATGATCGACCCCCAGGGCCAAGCCAACCGCTGGATCAAGAAAATGGAGATAGCTAGAGACCTGAAGATTGTCAGGATCACGGACCCCAACCTCCTGCGTAACTTTGAGATGTGCCTGCTGCACGGAATCCCCTTGCTGCTGGAGAACATAGAGGAGGAGCTGGACCCTTCCCTGGAGCCTATCCTGCTGCGGCAGACCTTCAAGCAGTCCGGGGTGGAGATGATCCGGCTGGGGGATGTGCTGGTGGAGTACAACCCGGACTTCCGGCTGTACATGACCACCAAGCTGAGGAACCCCCACTACATGCCTGAGCTGGCCACCAAGGTCACCTTGCTCAACTTCATGATCACTCATGAGGGGCTGGTGGACCAGCTGCAGGGCATCGTGGTGGCCAAGGAGAGGTAAGTCACCACCTCCATGAACGATCCGTAGGATTCAACCTCTCTAAGAGCAATGAGAAACCACCTCTAAAAGTGATCCAGTTCTTGGGTGGCCTCCCATGGGAATGTATCCAGAATATATTTTCCCAGTCACACCCGGTCATCCAGCTCTACCTTCCAGTTTACTTATAAATTAAACTGGCAAAACTGCTGGGACCACTGATGAGCCAGGCCCTCCCAGTAATATATCACTGCAGTAAGGGCAGTAGAAATTTAAAAGAATCAAAAATAGTTTAAATTTTTAATAACAGATGGTTCCATCATGTTACTTAGAAATCTAATGAACTTAAAAAACATTTTGTAACTTGAGAGAGAAAGAGCTGTCCTAATTTTTAAAATATTGAAAACCTCTCTCCCTGACTACCTAGCATGTCAGGAGTTCTACTGCTGTGTCCCACCCAGACTGTTGCTGCCCACAGACCCGACCTGGAGGAAGAGCGGCAGCAGCTGATCATACAGACGGCTGAGAACGCCAAAGCCCTGGCCGACCTGGAGAACCAGATCCTGTCTACGCTGGCCTCAGAAGGCAACATCCTGGAGGACGAGACGGCCATCGAGATCCTGGACAACTCCAAGATCCTGGCAGACGACATCAACCAGAAGGTGAAGGTGGCGGAGGCGACGGAGAAGAAGATCGAGGAATCGCGCCAAGGCTACCTGCCCATCGCGGAGCATTCCTCCGTGCTGTTCTTCTCCACCATGGACCTGCCCAACATTGAGCCCACGTACCAGTACTCCCTGACATGGTTCATCAACCTCTTCACCAACTCTATTGAGACCAGGTACCTCACATCTGGTACAATTAATGTAACAATACCACACACACCTACGATAACACACAGTTTAGATTATAGATTAGAACTACAAGGTATAATGAGACCAAATCCAAATTGAAAAATCGTGTGCGATGTTCTGTAACAGCATTATCAGACATCTCTCATTCTTGCTGTTACCGTAACACACTATTTACTTATTTAGATTTGTGGTCTCATTACCTTCATTTACCATCTCATTACCACTGTTTCTCTTATCAGTCCAACTGAAGCAATTAGTCTTAATTATCAGATTCTATACACTCATTGTCTTTAATGTCGCCGGTTGTCTATTCTTTTGAAGGAGACAGAGGCTGTTCACACTTGGTTATCTCGTGTGTCTTCAATAAAGGTCACTGTAATATCTTTCAGAGTTATTGTCTGAATCCCGATATACATGCTGAAAGGTACAACTTCCTCAAGTTCTGTCCATGAGTGTATGTTGGTTATCTCGTGTGTCTTCAATAAAGGTCACTGTAATATCTTTCATTGCCTGAATCCCAATATACATGCTGAAACTTCCTCAAGTTCTGTCCATGAGTGATGTCAATGGTTGTATAAGTTGTTGTACAACAAGTGTGTTGCAGCAACAAGTCGAAGGTCCTGGAGAAACGGCTGCGCTACCTCAACGAACACTTCACCTACAACTTCTTCTGCAACGTGTGTCGGTCTCTCTTTGAGAAGGACAAACTTCTGTTTGCCTTCATGCTCTGCTGCAACATCCTCATGTGAGTTGTTGGACTGTTGGATAATTTGGATCATAGATTATAAACACAAGGTAATAAGACCAAATACATGATAAGGTACAATTTGGATTATAGATTATAAACACAAGGTAATAAGACCAAATACATGATAAGGTACAATTTGGATTATAGATTATAAACACAAGGTAATAAGACCAAATACATGATAAGGTACAATTTGGATTATAGATTATAAACACAAGGTAATAAGACCAAATACATGATAAGGTACAATTTGGATTATAGATTATAAACACAAGGTAATAAGACCAAATACATGATAAGGTACAATTTGGATCATAGATTATAAACACAAGGTAATAAGACCAAATACATGATAAGGTACAATTTGGATCATAGATTATAAACACAAGGTAATAAAACCAAATCCATGATAAGGTACAATTTGGATTATAGATTATAAACACAAGGTAATAAGACCAAATACATGATAAGGTACAATTTGGATTATAGATTATAAACACAAGGTAATAAGACCAAATACATGATAAGGTACAATTTGGATTATAGATTATAAACACAAGGTAATAAGACCAAATACATGATAAGGTACAATTTGGATTATAGATTATAAACACAAGGTAATAAGACCAAATACATGATAAGGTACAATTTGGATTATAGATTATAAACACAAGGTAATAAGACCAAATACATGATAAGGTACAATTTGGATTATAGATTATAAACACAAGGTAATAAGACCAAATACATGATAAGGTACAATTTGGATTATAGATTATAAACACAAGGTAATAAGACCAAATACATGATAAGGTACAATTTGGATTATAGATTATAAACACAAGGTAATAAGACCAAATACATGATAAGGTACAATTTGGATTATAGATTATAAACACAAGGTAATAAGACCAAATACATGATAAGGTACAATTTGGATTATAGATTATAAACACAAGGTAATAAGACCAAATACATGATAAGGTACAATTTGGATCATAGATTATAAACACAAGGTAATAAGACCAAATACATGATAAGGTACAATTTGGATTATAGATTATAAACACAAGGTAATAAGACCAAATACATGATAAGGTACAATTTGGATTATAGATTATAAACACAAGGTAATAAGACCAAATACATGATAAGGTACAATTTGGATTATAGATTATAAACACAAGGTAATAAGACCAAATACATGATAAGGTACAATTTGGATTATAGATTATAAACACAAGGTAATAAGACCAAATCCATGATAAGGTACAATTTGGATTATAGATTATAAACACAAGGTAATAAGACCAAATACATGATAAGGTACAATTTGGATTATAGATTATAAACACAAGGTAATAAGACCAAATACATGATAAGGTACAATTTGGATTATAGATTATAAACACAAGGTAATAAGACCAAATACATGATAAGGTACAATTTGGATCATAGATTATAAACACAAGGTAATAAGACCAAATCCATGATAAGGTACAATTTGGTTCATAGATTATAAACACAAGGTAATTAGACCAAATCCATGATAAGGTACAATTTGGATCATAGATTATAAACACAAGGTAATTAGACCAAATCCATGATAAGGTACAATTTGGATCATAGATTATAAACACAAGGTAATTAGACCAAATCTAAATAAGTAAATAGTGTGTGATGTTTTGGAAACAGTGTTGTTACCGAAATGTCACACACTATTTATTTATTTATTTTTAGATTTGGTCTTATTACCTTGTATTTATAATCTATGATCCAAATTGTCCCTTATCTAGCAAAAAATGATAATTTATTCACATAGAAACCTCCATTGACAATCACTGCAGTCTTCCATCTCATCACCTGATGGATCCTTCACCCCGTCCTCCCAGTCTGAAACACGGAGGTTTAGTGAAGCTCATTTTTGGTAGTTTTTATAGCCATGTAAAATAACATCTAGCAATAATAAGGTAAAATTTGGAGTACTGATTAGAAATATAAGGTAACTAGCGGATGTACCCGGTTTCGTCCGGGTTTTACCCGAGTAAAGGTTTGTCTAACGAACATTTGTTAAAACAATTCTTTATAAACTTATAAAAAAATAATAGATATATTTTGATAATTTGAAACTCGTAAATTTGAATCTCTCGATAAAGTGAACATTTTTTCCCGGTCCCTGTGTGCCGTGTTATCCTGAATTTTGTCTTTCCTAATTTTCTACATTACAAAATCATCGTTTTATCTAGTGAACATTTTTTCCCGGTCCCTTGAAAAATACTCGATAAGTTGAATAAAATCAATATTAATTGGTTCCCTCGGTAATTGGAAGTTAAAGGAATAGTATCTTTGACTTGGAATTGTATCATTATTCTTGTCTCAAATAAATTGCCGTGTCATCCTGAATTTTGTCTTTCCTAATTTTATCTTGTCATCCTGAGATAATCTTACTTTTGATAAATAATCTTTAAGATAATAAACTTAATGATAATAAAACTTGTAGATAAAAAAACTTGTTATCATCGTCGCAATGGTGGCGCTGCTTGCGAGTTAAATCTACAAATCTGCAAATAACTCTAAGGATATTCAAGATATTCAAAAAATTATTTTTCAGAAACCTTCCCAGTACTATACTAAATAACTTCCCAAAGTTTCATGGCGTTCCAATGAGTGGTTTGGTCAGGCATAAAGGACAGACACACATACATTCATTTATGTATATATATAGATGTTTATTTAGATTTGGTTTATATTCAGAACTTTTGTCTATTGATGGTAATAATGCTGTTACCGAAATGTCACACACTATTCCTCTCCAGTAAGAGGACACTATGGTGTTGTTCTATAGCTCTACTGTAGCAACTCACCTATGGCTCTACTGCAGTGAGGAAGGTGTCCAGCTTCCAGAAGTGTCTGCCCCGGCTGGAGTTCCAGTTCCTACTGACAGGAGGAGTGGGACTGCCCAATCCCACCCCCAACCCCGACCCCACCTGGCTGCTGGACAAGAGCTGGGATGAGATCTGCCGCATGTCTGAGATGGCGGCCTTCAGTGGATTCCAGTAACCTTCTCTTACACAGGATCTTATTCTCTTCCATCCAATGTAACAGTGAGGTCAGGCTGGACATTGTGTTGGTTCAAAATGTCAGTTTTGTGGTGCCCATCATACAGAGTCATTGGATGGGTTTCCACTTGATGGGAACATCTGAGGCACTCAAAGGTACGACTGTTAGCTGGGCTTAGTAGGACCTTCATACCTAGAGTACCAGGAGGGTCCTGGTCACCTCCCCGCCATGCTGAGGCAGGACTTGGAGGGGAAACTTTGGGGAGGACTTGAAGGGCTTTGTTCAAACTAATAATATAATCAATTAAAATCTCTTGTGTTTATGATTAGATACAATTTCAATTATAGATTTGAAACACAAAGTGATAGGAGAATAAAATTAATAATTTTATAAGGTCAATGCTAGTTAGCCGTAACTCTCTGTTGAAGTAAAAGTCCCAATGATCACACCTAAACAAAAGTAGTGAAGATCACGTGGGGTCGGTGGAAGGATGGTCTAAACCGTTGGTTTTTGACCGCTACGATCCGGGGTTCAAATCCCGCATTGGGCACTTTTTTTCTGATTTAAGAAAAAAAAAATGCTCCAATGGCCTCTGATTCTTGCAAAAGTCCAACCCCACCAGCAAGTGCAAGTAACCAAACGGGGCTCTGACACATCTGTAAGTGCAAAGTCAAACTGCTTTTACATGTGTAGACATGTGGTGCACTTACAGTAAAAAAGCAGTCGCTAACTACCCACCATGATTATCATGGCCTGTACCACGTGTACTAGGGATAAGCAAAAAAAGAAGAAGTGAAGATCACTGCACCATCAGACCACCTTATGGAGCTGGTTGAGATTCTGTATTACACTTGTATATGGTCCAGACCAGCCTATGAAGCAGTGGTTGAACAAGTCTCTGAACATAGGACAACTGTGTGGTCAGGAAGGACTTTGTCAAGAACATCTCCCTGTGGAACAACCTCTTCATGGAAAAGGACCCCCATCTCCTGGACCTCCCCAGGTGGGAGTCCAAGCTGACGGAGTTCCAGAAGCTCATTGTGTTCCGCTGCTTCCGTCCAGACAAGGTGATTGTGGGAGGTCACCATTCTTTGGAGTTAGATATCAAGACATGTGTTTTTATAAAATATTTTTTTCAAAAGTGGTGGCACTCAAACAAATGAAGGTTGTACTGTAGGTTTCAAGTACAGTAGAACCTCGCTGTAAAGGACCCTTAAATGCAGTCAAAGTATTTTTTTGGGAATAGGGAGGTGTCCTCTTACCAGAGAGTTTATAAATAGTAAAATAGGTAATTTGTCAATGAAAACTGTCCTTTGTAAGTATATGTCCTCTAGTCCTATCATGGAGGTTGTTGTACTGTAGTTAACTAAGTCTGTGTGTTTATTGTAACTTGTGAAAACTGCGTAGACAGGTTCTGCAATGGGACATTTTACAGGGGAGCCTCCAACTGTCTCCATATTGTATTAGGTGTCAAATCCACTTAGCATATGAGATACTTTTTAAAGCAGTAAAACAACTTCCATGAGAGGAGAGTCACAATAGAGAACACCTCTCTACAAAGGACAGTTTTCATTTACAAAATGACCATTTTTACTATTTAGCAACACTTCTGTAAGAAGACACCTCTCCCTGAAGGACTCTTCAACTAGGTGGTGTCCTTTACAGAGAGGTAGTTCTACTGTAAATAGTTTTGTTATATGCAAATATTTAGACCCGAAAAATAAGTGGCTCACATTTTCAGTCAAGAAAGGTTATTATGCAGGAATATTTGTTTTGTATAAAGGGCCTTACACAAGAAGCTGGAGAACTGTACCTGAGACCAATAGTAAACTGCCAGTGGAGCTATTGGTTCAAGTGAGGGGAATTACTCACATGGGATTAGAAGACATCCCAGACCTCGTTCAAAGCTCCGAATACAGTAGAACAACCTCCATGAGAGGCACTCCTGCTAGAGGACACCAAAGGTCGCCAAAATTACCAATTTTACTAATACACAACTCTTCAGCAAGAGTCTCTCTAAAGTACTGAGTGCTGTTACCACACCTGTCACTGTGAATACAGGTGGTGCCCCTGGTGGCAAAGTTTGTGATCAACAACCTCGGGCCTCAGTTTGCCCGGGCTCCCCCCATGGAGCTGGACCTTTGTTTCCGGGACTCCAACAGCGTCACCCCGCTGCTGTTTGTGCTGTCCCCCGGGGCGGACCCCATGTCTGCCCTGCTCAAGTTTGCCGACCAGAGGGGCTACACTGATGAGAAGTTTGAGGCCATCTCCTTGGGGCAGGGCCAGGTGAGGTTCTTTCATGGTCTCTTCTGGAGGTGGTCTCTTATTGGAGATGTTCTGTTGGGAGGAAGACAAGCTAACTGCCATGCCTTCTATAACTGACCATCTTACAGAATGACAACTGCCACAAACTGACTGATTTAAACTCACAACAACAAATAAGTTATATGTAACATTGACCCACTAGACAGTAGCCAAAACCAAAATAAATAAGAACTGGAGGATCCCACCTAAGCACAGCTGGTACAGTGGAGTGGACCCAGGAGGAGCTCTGAACCTCAGATAGCACCAAACAACAGGATTTAGAACAGGCCATCTCAAGCCATTGAAGATAAACACAAGGTAATAAGACCAAATCCAAATAAATAAATAGTGTGTGACATTTTATGGTAACAACGCTGTTACCGAAACGTCATACACTATTTATTTATTTGGATTTGGTCTTATTACCTTGTGTTTATAATCTATAATCTAAATTGTGCCTTATCAGCCATTGAAGATAGAAAATAAAAACAAAATCTACCCCACTTGCCCAAAATGTAGATTGGCACCTGCAGCTCCAGAACACATTTTGGCTTGCAATTAGATGTACTGAACAGGACCTTTGGGAGAGGCCTCTGCTTATCATCAAACAGCTCGAGGACTCATGAAATTTGTGTAATCACAAGAGGGGATAAGAAACAAGTGGTGCAGGGTCCCATCGCAGAGAACATGATAGAGAATGCCAAGAGGATGGGGTACTGGGTGGCCCTGCAAAACTGCCACCTGGCCATCTCCTGGATGGCTCGGCTGGAGGCCATCTGCCAGGACCTGTCCCCCAGCAACTGTGCCACCACCTTCCGTCTCTGGCTCACCACCTACCCTTCTGAGAAGGTTGGTTGTCCTACTGTACTCTGTATGTCGGAATATCTAGGATTAGTTGGTATTTAAAAGGTGATAGTGTGTGGCAATAACAGCATTGTTACCATCATCATACAAAAGTACTGAACAACACTGTTACATGCTATTTATTTATTTGTTGTGTTTATAATCTATATAAAATTATAGTACAATCATAGTAAGGACTGTGTGTACAGTTCCCAGTGTCAGTGCTCCAGAACAGCATCAAGATGTCCAATGAGACTCCCACCGGACTGAAGCAGAACCTCCTCAACTCCTACCAGGCCGACCCCATCAACCTGCCCACCTTCTACAACTCCTGCGGGAACAAGAAGGAGGTATATGTCACCCCAAATATATTTAACTGTATATGTGGTAGCCATGGTGGGTTGTTAGAATTCCCTGTAATTGAAACCCATGTTTACACATGTAGAAAAAGGCTATTGAACTTACAAGTGTGCCAGAGCCCAGCTTGGTGACTTGGGGGCCATTGGGGCCTTTTTTTTTTTTAATTAGAAAAAAAAAGTAATGTGGGATTCGATCCCGGGTCCTATTGGTTGAAAACCAACAGTTTAGACCACTGAGTATTGTATCTACAACCCCCATGTTTTGGCAAACTTTTATAACCACTTCTTTACCAAAGAAAACTTTCAGCAAGGACTTGGTGTTGTCTAGTCATTTGAGAAGCTGATTTATGGACTCTGCTTCTTCCACGCCATTGTCCAAGAGCGGCGCAAGTTTGGCCCCATGGGCTGGAACATCCCCTACGGCTTCAATGAGTCGGACCTGAAGATCTCCCTGGTCCAGCTGCAGATGATGATCTTGGAGTACAAGGAGATCCCCTTCGAGGCCATCACCTACATGATCGGGGAGTGCAACTACGGGGGCCGGGTGACAGACGACTGGGACCGCCGGTGTCTCATCACCCTGCTGGACGACTACTGCAACCTCGGAGTGGTGGTGGACCTCAAGTACAAGTACAGTACTTTTGTCTACATCAAGTTTTTATTTCGTCCCTGACAAAAAAAAAGAGGGTTTTTTTCCACTTTTAAATCTAAGAATAATATTCTGTGTTTCTCAGAAAACTATCTTCTTATCTGCTATCTTGTCTTTTGTCTGAAGATGGTAACAATGCTGTTATATCGAAACCTCACACATTTATTTGGTCGTATTACCTTGTGTTTATAATTGTGTCATTCCTGACATTTCAGTCACTCTCCTCCTCAGGGGAATTCTTGCTCTGCTGACTGTCGGACATATAGTTTGATATATGGCTGCTGCATCAACCAAGTTTTTATTTAGTTCCCGAAAAATCCTGAAAGCTAGTGACAATGAAATTATTATTAAGCAATAACGCGCCATCTATACATATAAAATAAAAGGATTTTAAAAATCGCGAATGTTTCTTTTATACATAAAACGAACTTCCGCCGTCCTTACTGCGATGAAAAATATAATTTACTTGAAAACCATTTCTAAGATCCCACCCTTCAGTGTAGCATATAAAAGCAGAATGATCCAATACAGTATTAGAGCTCTGAGAAGCGGTCTGGTGGATTAAATTGGCGAAACCGCTGGGAGGGTTCACCACTGATGAGCCAAGCCCTCCCAATATATTTTTCATCGCAGTAAGGACAGTAGAAGTTCGTTTTATGTATAAAAGAAACATTCGCGATTTTAAATCCTTTTATTTTAAATGAAATTATTGTAAAGAAACTTTATCCCTCTGAATAATTTGTTGTCAGTGGTGTAGAGACAAGGTCTCAACCACAATGATGTTCTCCTAACCCAGCGCTGTGGGTGCAGGCTCTCCCCCAGCGGCACCTACTACATCCCCAACAAGCTGGCCTACAAGGATACACTGGACTTTCTCAGGGTAATGGGAACAACTTGCCAGCTCGTGCTTGTTCTCAATGTTCCTCTGCCCAGTCCTTGCCTGACCAGGAGGAGCCGGAGGTCTTTGGCATGCACGAGAATGTGGACATCACACGGGAGCTGGCCGACACGCGCAAGCTGTTGGACTCCATCATGCTGACCCAGGGCGCGCAGTCCGCGCAGGCAGCTGGACAGAAGTCCTCAGAGCAGCAGCTGGAGGAGATGGCGGCCATCATCAATGACAAGGTCCTCAGATTTCTGTCTTTAGATTTGCATAATGAATATGTGCATAGTCAACACCTGATAGAACACAATCTCAGTGTTATCACTACAACACCATTTATATTGCCATTATAACCTCGAGTAAAACAACCCGGACTTTATGTTTTTACAATTTCATCTCTACTTATAAAATGTATTTAAAAGCACGAATGTTTCATTTATACATAATACAAACTTCTACTGTCCTTACTGCAATGAAAAAATATAAAAGAAAATAAGACCTAATCCAAATAATTTATTAGTGTGTGACGTTTCGGCAACAACATTGTCACCATCATCAGACAAAAGAATAAATGAGAAAACATGTTACAGCAAGTTCTTATATAGTCCTGTTATCAAGTGTTTAAACAAGATAACAGATAAGGAAAATAGTTTTTAAGTCAACTTGAAATATTCTTCTTAGAATTAAAAGTGGATTTTAATAATTCTAAGAAGAATATTTCAAGTTGACTTAAAAACTATTTTCCTTATTTGTTATCTTGTTTAAACACTTGATAACAGGACTATATAAGAACTTGCTGTAACATGTTTTCTCATTTATTCTTTTGTCTGATGATGGCGACAATGTTGTTGCCGAAACGTCACACACTAATAAATAATTTGGATTAGGTCTTATTTTCTTTTATTATAATCTATTATACAAATTGTGCTTTATCATGCAATGAAAAATATATTGGGAGGGCTTGTCTCATCAGCAATATATTTTTCATCGCTGTAAGGACAGTAGAAGTTTGTATTATGTAAACATTCGTGCTTTTAAATCCTTTCATCTCTCTCAGTACACCAGTGGCCATGATAATCATGGCAGGCACTTCCATGTGTGCCAGAACCCCGGCGGGGTCATTGAAGCAATTATTTTCTTTAGGAAAAAGTGAAGGTCCCAGGGGGCTGACAGTTTATACCCCTTTCCCCCAAGAAATAACACCAAATAAGGCCTCACTCTCCAGCCAACTGTCTCTTGAAGGTGATTGTGCACAGTCCTGTAGTTACAGTAGTAGGTTCATCATGGACAAAACTTAAGGAAGTGGATACTCATTGATGTAGCCAGTTATATATATATTTCTAAGGAGAGAGAGGTTGTTCACACTTGGTTATCTTGTGTCTTCAATAAAGGTCACTGTAATATCTCTTATTGTTTGAATCTCAATATACATGGTAAAAGGTTCCTTAAGTATTGTCACCATGAGTGCTGTGCAGCTGCCCAAGCCCTTCAACATCGAGCAGGCCATCAAGAAGTACCCCATCGTGTACATGGAGAGCATGAACACCGTGCTGGTGCAGGAGATGGAGAGATTCAACCGGTAACTTCTGGATAAGTCAGTGTAGGTCCTCCCGTGGTCTCTCCTTGGAGTATTGTTGAGGCACAGAGATGGTTTGAGAGCTAATGTAATTGTGGGTGTTCCCTTGCCTTCCTAAATTATACAGTACCTCCATGAGAGAGGACACTCGCGCTAGTGGACTTCTCTCCACAAAGGAGTTTTTTTTTGCAAAATTGCCATTTTTACAATTTAGCAACTCTCCAGTAAGAAGACACCCCTGTCCCTAAAGGACACTTTGTCTCTGCAATTGGATGTTGTCCTTTACAGAGAGGTGATTGTACTGTAATTGAAGTGTAGCAAAGAAATAACCACCAGAGAATGACTTCTACCTCTTGTTACTTGACTCGGAAGGCTTTGTTTTAAACATTGTGTGTGTGTCACACTTAATATTGTTTTCCTTCTCAGAGCTGGCATGTGTTGGTCAACGTACAAGGTTTACTTTCACTGAATTTTTCCTGGTTTCTGACACAGAGGTGTGCAGGCTGCTGGGAGTGATCCAGAACTCCATCAGCAACCTGCAGAAGGCTCTGAAGGGCCTGGTGCTGATGACAGCCAGCCTGGATGCCGTGGCCCAGAGCCTGCTGGTGAACCGGGTGCCGGACCTGTGGAAGAAGGCCAGCTACCCCAGCCTGAAGCCGCTGGGCTCCTACGTGGACGACTTCGTGTCCCGGCTGAATTTCCTGACGCGGTGGTTCCAGCAGGGCAAGCCCGACATCTTCTGGCTCTCCGGCTTCTTCTTCACCCAGGCCTTCCTCACTGGCGCCATGCAGAATTTTGCCCGCAAATATGTCATTCCCATCGACAAGCTGACCTTTGACTTTGAGGTGAGTGTCTCAGCACACGGAGGATTACACTCCAAACTTGTTTACACTTTAAAGAGATGAAAACAATCAAATAAATAAATGACATTTCAGTAACAGGGTTGTTGCAGACACAATATGTTGCCTTATGCCAACCTTATCATATAGAGAGAGATAGGGAACCACAGGTCTGTGCTGTGGTGCCAGATCCTCTCCGTCACCATGGATATAATCACTGAGCCCCCAGAGGACGGGGTCTACATCTACGGCCTGTTCTTGGAGGGGGCCCGCTGGGACAGGAAGATGTGAGTCACATCACCAGCTATTGCTAGAGACATTCTGTGCCAGCTGTAAGTGTGCACAGAGGCTCCCTGGGGGAGCAGCTGCCCAAGATGCTGTCGGACCCGGTGCCTGTCATCTGGTTCCAGCCTGTTCTGAAGGAGAAACTGGTGGAGGGAAGCCGGTACAGGTCAGCCATTTAGTAGAAATTCATTCTGCAATATGATTGACAAGCTTCCAACTCATTATTAAACCAAAAAAAAAGATGAAGTTAAATGGGAAATTTTTTAAAAATCAATAAAAATCATCCCATACATGGGAGGACACTCTCGCTAAAGGATACTTCTCCACAAAAGGAGTTTTCAAAATTTCCTTTTTTACCAATTAGCAACTCTTCTATAAGAGGACACTCCAGGTGTTGTTCTTTACAGAGCTGTGGCCTACAAAACAAGTGGGTTGTGTATTTCCAAGATGGTTGGTTACTTGGAGGATGGTCCCTCATGGGAGGTTTCACTGGAATTCCAAAATGTGGTTGAAACCTACTGACCCTTTGTCACAAGATGAGAGCACTTGTCATGCCACCATGGTGTTTTCTTGAATACTTCTCTTGTACGAGGGTGAGTAGAAAAGTAAGGTCACCTATTTTTTTTTCATAGAAAAACACATTTAATCACAACTTTTTATACGGGGGGTCGGTGGAAGGCTGGTTAAACCGTTTGGTTTACGACCACTACGACCCGGGTTCGATCCCCGCATTGGACACTTTTTTCTGTTTAAAAAAAAAAAAATGCTCCAATGGCCCCCCGATTCTTGCAAAAGTCCAACCCCACCAGCGAGTGCAAGTAACCAAACGGGGCTCTGGCACATTTGTAAGTGCAAAGTCGAACTGCTTTCACATGTGTAGACATGTGGTGCGCTTACAGTAAAAAGCAGTCGCTAACTACCCACCATGATTATCATGGCCTGTACCACGTGTACTAGGGATAAGCAAAAAAAAAAAAAAAAAAAACTTTTTATACATCATTGGAAAGGTTGGACACTTTGCTATTTTTCTACATAGTCGCCTTGATGCTCAATCACTTTTTTCATCCTGTCAACCAACTTTGTAATTCCGGTGTTGTACCACTCTCCCGCCGCCTCTTTGAGCCACTTGTCGACCCACCTGGTGGACGCCTTTCTGTAGCCGAGGGTCTCAGACACAATCTTGTGCACGGAGAAATGGCTGCAATCTTCATTCAGGCCATCCTCGATCTCTTCAAGGGTTATCCGCCGGTTTGCGTGCACCATTTCGTCGATTCGAGCCACGGTTGATTCCGGCAAACTCGGCCGCCCAGACCGCTGTTCATCGTGGACGTTTATTCGCCCCTCGTTAAACTCCCGGCACCATTTCCGCACATTTTTGATGTCCATGCACTTCTCACCATACACTTCCACTAACTGATGGTGAATTTCGACCGGAGAATTATTTTTTGCATTTAAAAAGCGTATAACTGAGCGCAACTCGCACTTGGCGGGAGAGCTAAGGGGAAGCTCCATCGCGAACAGCTGCCAGACAGCGACTGAGCGTCCCAAGATCACCGGGAAGGTTCTAGACGGTAGAGGGGGAACCAAGGAAGGCAGCGGTGTTGTCGGATTTCACCTAGCAACGCGCGTTCGGAAATTATCTCTTAGAAGACCTTACTTTTCTACTCACCCTAGTATGTGAACAGTAGTTTCCTGATGTCCACACAGACCATTTGTTTCTATGCACTCAGAAGACGGGGGTTGAATAAAATTGGTTACAACAACTTCAAAACTATTCCTATGCAAATTCAAGGATCTTCATACAGTAGAACTTGGATAATTCGAACTTCTTTAATTCGAAAACCTCTTTAATTCGAATATTTATCTTGGTCCCCAGAATTTCCTATAATTATAATTTCCGTTTTTAATTCGAATTTTTGGATAATTCGAATTTTTTTATGGTCCCTTGGGGTTCGAATTATCCAAGTTCGACTGTATATTCAACTCAGTTTGGCTTTAGGGACTTGAAAATTTATATGTGAATGACTGGGTCAGAAGAAATTTAGGGGAAAATAAATGGTGTTAGACCTCGGTGAGTACAGGAGCCCCACGTACAAGACCTCGGAGCGACGCGGCGTGTTGTCCACCACCGGCCACTCCACCAACTACGTGCTCCCCATCCTGTTGCCCACCACCAAGCCTGTCCCGCACTGGGTCAAGAGGGGAGTGGCCCTCATCTGTCAGACCTCCGACTGATCTCTACTGCTGTTCAATAAACAACAACATGGACTCAATTCTGATCAAAACCTGAATAAAACCATAGAATGAAGAAAGACAATTTGCTTAAGTAAAATTTCCCACCACTCTATAGGATACTGAGATCAAATGGTCTAGGAGAGAGAAAGGCTAGTGAAGTGGAAATACAGCGATATGCATTCGTGGACAAAACTTAAGGAAAGTCTTTGATGTCACCGGTCACCTATTTCATTTTTTTGTAGGAGACAGAAGCAAGTTTGTTCACATTTGGTCATCTCATGCACTTTAAAAAAAAAGGTCCCTATATATCAAATATCTTGTTATTTTTGTCTCCTTATGATAAGGTACAATTTGGATTATAGATTATAAACACAAGGTAATAAGACCAAATCCTAATAAATAAATAGTGTGTGACATTTCAGTAACAGCGTTGTTACCATCTTCAGACAAAAGTATTAAATGAGAAAATTTTAACCACAGCATGTTTTTAAATAGTTACTGTTATCAAGTGTGTAAACAAGATAACAGATAAGAATAAGATATTTATCTGAGAAACACAGAATATTATTGTTAGAATTTTTTTTTCTGTTTCTCAGATAAATATCTTCTTCTTATCTGTTATCTTGTTTACACACTTGATAACAGGAACTATTTAAAAACATGCTGTGGTTAAAATTTCTCATTCAATACTTTTGTCTGAAGATGGTAACAATGTTGTTACCAAAACATCGCACACTATTTATTTATTAGGATTTGGTCTTATTACCTTGTGTTTATAATCTATAATCCAAATTGTGCCTTATCATAAGGAGATAAAAATAACAAGATATTTGATATATATAGGGACCTTTTTTTTTTAAAGTGCATGAGATGACCAAGTGTGAACAAACTTGCTTCTGTCTCCTACAAAAAAATGAAATAGATGACCAGTGACATCAAAGACTTTGTACACTTCCTCAAATTTTGTCCATGAGTGCATATCGCTGTATTGATATTTCCACTTCAATATGATGCAGTTTTAGAACTCCAAGAAGTCTGGTAGATTAAATTGGCAAAACTGCTTGGAGCACTGATGGACCCACTCCCAGTAAGGACAGTAGAAGTTTGTTTTATATGTTAAAGAAACGCCTTAATATTATTGTATATAGATAGGGCCACTGTATGATGAACATCTTCAATTGCATTTATTCAATTTTTTAAAAATCAAGCTTCAGTTCCCTTCTCTTGATTGATCAACCTCTATTACTGGCAATGGATTCTAGCAATACAGAGTTGAGAAAATGGGAAGATTGAAAACTACTAGGTCAATATGATTTTTTCTTCCAAGGAAGGTACCTAAATGAAGTTTCAGAATTTCCATTTAATATTTTGTTCACGCCAACCTTCTAAAACAATACTTCTCAAGTAAACTGTAAGTTTACACGGAGTTTGAATCCCCGAAGAAGATGAGAGAACAGCCTCATCAAAATATTGAATTTTTAAAAAATATTTGATACAAGATTTCTATTGAATATATATTATATATCTAAAACTAGCCGAATGACCCGGGCAAGGCCCAGGTTTTACCCGATTAAATGTTTTTATTCAAATACTATTCGTTACAATTATAAATTGGCGCCGTGGATGTCATTCTTGTGAAACGTCCTGCTCCAAACCTTGATAGAGGGCGCTGTTCGTGATCTAAGTAGAATAATTTGAATATAGAGTTTTAATATTTAATATATATATGATTTAAAATAGCCTATCGTTTTCCTCGTATTTTTTTACCTATGTATGGAAATTTTGGTACTGTAAAAAAAAAACTTTGCTTCAATAATATAAAAAAAAAAAACACCCAGGCTAAGTTTCGAACCAAGGTTGTGGAAATACGAAGCCGTACACCTAACCATTAAGCTACGCTTGGCATCATAAATATTCGCATGTAAAGCTATTTCAGGCCTTACATATTTCTAACGACCTTTTTGAAATAGGTTTTTGAAACATGGAAATTATAATACTTCAATTGATGAGGCACAATTTGGATTGTAGATTATAAACACAAGGTAATAAGACCAAATCCAAATAAATAAATAAATAAATATTTATTTATTTGGATTTGGTCTTATTACCTTGTGTTTATAATACTTCAAATAAATAGAAATAGAGTGAACACAAATAAAATATACCAAATATTTCGAATTAGAGCAGTTATTTTAAACGGCGAATTAGATCAGTTATATCAAAAGATGAAAATATATAAATCTTCAAATTGAGCGAGCGTCTTTAAATATTTCGATTTAGATCAAGTATTCTAAACGTATTTATAACCTTTTAGTACTTGATAGAGGGCGCTGTTCGTGAGCTAAGTAGAATAATTTGAATATATAGTTTTAATAATTGATTTATATATTTTTAAAAATAGCCTATCATCTTCCCCATATATTTTTTTACCTATGCATGCAAATTTTGGTTTGAATTAGGGAACTACTGCGAATTTGTATACCGGACATACATACAAACATTCATTTTTATATATATAGAAGATGATCACAACATATTTACATAAATGCAATGTCTGTCTATGGCGCACAATTCCAAACTGCTGGAGATTTGCTCAGCAATTGTTCATGTAACCTAAAAGAAGAAAGAAATTTTACACTTCTTTCTTAAATCAAGGTAATAAGACCATATCCAAATAATAATCCAAATTGTGCCTTATCAATTCTTTCTTAAATCTTCTTGCAAAAAAAAAGTCTAAAATCAAGATAAATGTTATAATTCAAATATCCATTCTTCCCTACATCCTGTATTTGTAGGTTTTATAACTATTGTATGGAAAGTTTGTTCACTAAGACAGATTCCATAAATTCATTGTTACCACACAGTGTGTGTAAGCTCACAGGTAAATAGGCAAGATAACAGAAAGATAAAAAAGTTCCTTTGTTTAATATCAGTTATATTTTGTTCTCCCTCTTGTAATCAATAATGTTTAATTATTGGAATCAGTTTCATCAAAAATTCTAAGCAAAGTCAACATAAGACAGCCCAGGCTATGGATACACTCCAGTAGGGTTACCTAGTAAATGTGGGTATAATAATTCAGTTTCTTCATATTTTCTAATGGATACATTGTTTTCACATGTACTTTATCTTCAGGACAATTCTATGGAGATGATAACCACAGGTACTCCAAGTAGCAAAGTAATGTATAGAAAATGACCAAATAAAATCTTTACATTTTTCTCTGAGAAGTGATAAGGTACAATTTAGATGAGAAAACACAAATTAATAAGACCAAATAAATAAATAATGACAGTAACAACGACCATCATCTGGCAAATGATGAATTTCCTTTCTTGAACCTCCTTGGCAATTTGAGATAAAAATTATATTTAAGAAATCAAAATTTCATTATGTCTATATGTTATTTTTGTAATTTTTTAAAATCCAAGTTTTATTGTTTCTAAAAAAGCTTTTAATCAAGTAATTACACAGGTTATGATCAGTTCTATTATGACCTAATTAAAAATAAATTGTCATTGAAGTATTTTGATAAGGTACAATTTGGATTATAAAACAAGGTAATAAGACCAAATCCAAATAAATAAATAGTGTGTGACGTTTTGGTAACAACGCTGTTACCAAAACGTCACATATTATTTATTTATTTGGATTTGGTCTTATTACCTTGTTTTATTGAAGTGATAAAATTTACATAAAGCCTGTGACTTTAATAAAATGAAGGTGTCATCCTATATAACACACCAAATAAATAAATAGTTTGTGACATCATCACACACTATTACCTTGTGTGATCTTGTACATCTTGTCAGTTTATTCCCAGGGGTAGAACAGCTATCTCACTCTATCTTATAATACAAGGAAATAAGACCAAATAATTTAATAGTGTGTGACGTTTCAGCAACAGCATTGTCACCATTAGAATAAATCTATTCTTTTGTCAGATGATGGTAACAATGCTGTTGCTGAACTGTCACACACTATTAAATTATTTGGTCTTATTTCCTTGAATTATAATCTAAATTGTGCTTTATCATTTATGTTTAGATTTATAAAGGTAGAACTTTAATAAGGCTCATAACTGGCTGTTGTTCTAGACCTGTTAATACAACAGTCTATTGTTCTGGTGCGTTTTTAATTCAAAATTTCAACTCTTCAAATTCCTATAAAGCATATGGTAATAAGTCATAGTGTGTGACGTTTCAGTAACAGCGCTGTTACCATTATCAGACAAAAGTACTGAATGTGCCACATTCCTGTGAAAGTCTCCGCAGTGACTCCCAAATGGCAGCTATTTATTTAGATAACCCAGGACACCCGGGTGTACACAGCGATAAGTTTTAAAATAACCAAAACAAACACTAACAAGATTTAGAACAGGCCATCTCAAGCCAGTGAAGATAGAAAATAATAACAAAATCTACACCATTTGCCTGAAATGAAACTTGACACCTGCAGCTCTAGAACACATTTTGGCTTGTATTAGATGTACTAAACAGGACCTTTGGGAGAGGCTGCTGCTTATCATCAAACAGCTCGTGGAGCATGGACTCATGGAAATTGTGTAATCTTTACACAAGGGGATAAGAAACAATAAGGAGACACAATACAAGAGTTTTGTGAAACTACTAGTGCGACTGTCCTGGATTTCTCCGCGGGAAGTTGGACAACCAAACCGCAAATTGAACCCAACAAAAACTTCACAGTTCATTTTTTTAACAAAGAAAGAGAAAAAACTCGGGTGGAATGATAAAATAGATTACCGAACGCTAAATATCTGTTATTCTACATCATAGAGCGCTATCAGAATTCATTTAGTACAAGTAATCTGAAAGTCTCATTTTGTCAAATAACTGTTTGATAAGTTTGTAAATATGGCCATCGCAGCAAGTTCCTTGTTTTATATCAAACACAAATGGCGCTCTATTGTGAGGGTAAATGCCATCGAATACACCGGGTGTTAACGAGGGGGGAACAATATATAAAATATAGTAAGTTAAATAAAGGTTGTCTCCGTACTTTTTTTTTTTAATCAACGATTATTCAAATTAATGGAAGGATATCAACGAACAACCAAAATGAGGTACAATCCAGACATCGGAATCCAAGTGGTGTTGGCGGTGCAGACGACATCGAGTCTCAGGCCGCGGTACATATTGTCGCATTGGAAAATGTCTCCAGACATTTATTCTCGGTAACAACGGTCTAAAACGTTGGTTTTCGACCGCTACCATCCCGGATCGAATCCCCGCATGGGGAAATTTTTTTCTAATTAAAAAAAAAAAATAATAATAATAATGCTTCAATGGCCTCCGATTTTTCCAAAAGTCCGACCCCGCCAGAAAGTGCAAGTAACTAAACGGGGCACATTTGTATGTGCAAATTTGAAATTCTTTTCACATATGTCGCCAACTTTTAACCACCATGATTATCATGGCTTGTACCACGTGTACTAGGAATAATAAAAACGGTCTATTTCTAAAATTGAAGACAAGCACATTCATATAGCAATGGCAATTCAACTACTTAAATCTAAAACTTACAATTATATATATGTAATAAACATCGCTAACTCATGTTCCTATTTATATAGTTTGTGTGACAACAGCGGTCTGAGAATTTTTTTTTTTCACAAATTTTAACCAATGCGATGTATTCCTGAATTTCTTTAGTGGAGTACGTTACCACATTAGAATCTGGATTGGAAAAAAAAACTATTGGAGAGAAATAAAACTTTAAAATTTTATTATAAAAAGTTGTTTACTTATTGGAAGCAAATATTTAATCAACTGATGCAGGTGATAACACTGATTGACAAAACTTAAGGAAGTTGTACCTTATAGCATATATATATCGGGATTCAGAAAATAACTCTGAGAGTTATTTTCTGAATCCCGATATATATACGCTATAAGGTACAACTTCCTTAAGTTTTGTCTATCAGTGTAATCAAGCAAGTATGCAAATACAAACGTTTTGCATATCGTCACATTTTATCGAGGTAAACAAGAAAATTTGCCGTCACGGAATTTTTGGCGGGAATTTCCACGTGATAAAGCGTTAATTTTTGTTTATATACACAAGTGTGACACCGAAAATAAATTTTATTAGATTCTCTCCAGGATATTTATTACTAGGCCATGTCTATATTTCAACAATTTAAGATCTTATATATATAGTGGTAGAAAAACTATACAAATATCACTGTTTGATCTTATCTATTTATTCAAATATGCATACTCATTATCGCTAATTATACAATATACCTATACATACATGCTGTGCTCCTGCAAGGTTAGAAAGACAACAATAAAAAAAAAATTGATAATAATTTTAAAAACTGACAGAAATTAATATTTAAAAACATTTATTCTAAGAAGGCATATTCAGATCTGTAGATCAATTTATGCAAAAGCCAAATCCATTTTTAAAGAACTAATTTATTTACAACAATGCATTCTTAGAATAATTCAATATGCGCTTTTAGGCATTAAAAAAGTTAGAATACATTAGTTGATTCTAATTTTTTTATGTACCCATTTTGGAAACTGTTCGAGGCCTAAGAACTCGTAGATGCGACCTGAACTGATGGTTTCTGCTGCTTCTTTAGCAGCTTTCTCGATTTCTTCCAAGTCCTCGGGGATCTCCAGGTTCTTGCTCGGGTCACACGGATCCTTCAGGTCTGAGAGGGCGTGCTGAGCGATAGCACTCAGCACACAGTGCAGGGACTGTGAGATCGGCAGTGGCTCTTGCACAGAATGCAACGCCACCTTCACTGCAACCTCCAGCGTCCAGGAATCAACTTTCCCCCAAGTTGGATTTCTTGCTTGAAGATCCTTTAAAATTCTGCAGACAACATTGATTGAAGGCCAAGAAGCTCTTTTGAACCACAAGGTCTGACTGACGATGCCAGAAGGCTTGGAATCTTGTTTCACCAGGGTGATTCGAACTGCAGCGTCTTCGGAGCGTACCACAATATTGCTGTCTTCCACCGCGGTCGTCCTTTCTGGCAGTTTTTCTTGGAGCAGCTTTGTCAGATGGTTCTGGAGGTCTTCCGAGGGATCTGTCGAACAGGTCAACGCCAGGTCGACTTGGGTCTCACCAGCCAGCAACAGGCCTTTCCCGTATGATCCAACATTTTGGTAGAAACCCAGGACTTTCTCAGTGTTCTCTTCCTTGTCAGACTTTAAATCCTCCCGAATGGTTTTGATGGCATCCACAACTTCTGTCGATAGTTTCAACACAGCTTCTAGTTCGTTTTTCCTGATGGTAATCTCCAGATCCTTCCGTAGTGCGTACTTCTCGTCCACATGTATACAGTGGTCGTTGACAAATGGGTAGTCTTCCTCGAGCGACCTTTTCTTTCTGGGGATATAGAAACTGGGGTCGACCTTTTGTTTGTAGTTCACGTGATGACGGCGCCCTTGGCAGTGTTTCTTCTTGTTGTTGGTGTTCATGCTACAGTCGCAGATCTTGCAGCGTATGCTGAGGCCCTTGCTGCCATCCGATTCTTTCACATCCTCAAATTGATCAAGTCCAACTGCTTCAGCATTCGTTTCCTCTTCCTCCTCCTCGGCTTGTTCCTTGACGACTTCTTTCGGCGGGGAGGCGACTGGCTCGTTTTCTGGTAACTCCTTCCCCAGTGTTTTGTAAAGTTTAACCGTTTTGTTGTGGCGGGCGCCCGCCATGTGCTGCTCGTATGTCGTCTTGCTGACGCAATCTAGCGAACATACCTTGCACCAGTAGGTGGATGTTTTTTCAGAGTTAGCTTCGCTTTCCTTGGCTTTAAGTTTCTTTTTGTGCTTGACTCCGTCTAAGTGGGCTTGGTAAGTTGAGTCATTCACACAGGACAGTTTACATAGATCGCAATATTTCGGTTCTGGTTGTTTTTTAACTGCGCTGGATGCTGGTCTGTGGTACCGCGGTCTGGTGGAAGGTCCTTCTGCAGGATTGTAAGGAACGAATGGCTTTGAGTGGGATGGTCTAGGGAGTGGCTGCGGGGCCGGCTGTGGATTCCCCATAGGATACTGCCCATAGCGATAGCTTGGCTTCGAATCAAAATCCGAACTTTGGGGATACGGATGCAAAGACTGTCTTCCATCCCTTGCATAAGTATTGGCTGACACGGGAACATATGGAGGTCTGTTAGAATTCTGCTGAGTCAAGTTTGAAGAAGGCTTCATATATTGGGGGTAGGAGTTTGAAGGTGCGCTATCTTTCTGATAGTAAGTGGCATTGGTAGGAAGCGGCGGTGCGGCCTGGTATTGTAGGTTCTGCTGGGTGTAGGGCCGCGGGGGATAGCTGGTTGATGGAGCCGCCGGTTGAGCAGCTTGGGAGTAGCTTGGCTGGTACTGCGAGCTTTCATTCGTATACTGGCCGAGAGGGTTTGAGGCTGTGTTGGCGTATGCAGTCGAAGGCAAGTTGGAATTATGTTGAAGGGAAGAATATCCTGGATTCTGGGCAGCTTCTTGCCGGTTGACCTGACCTGATTCCAGACCTAGGGATGCCCAGTAGGGCGTACTTGCCTGGTTGCCTTGTTGGCTCGGTGCATTCGAGTATGGCATGGCTGCGTAGCTTGGGTTATTGTTTTCCATGTTCCTTATAAATTATTTGAGTCAAAAAATAACCTTAAAAATTAATTTTATAAGTTTTTACCTCTTCAAATCTCGATATGTAAAAAAGAGACAAAACCAATAAACAAATTTTCAAAAAACAGACAAACAAAATGAAAAGTATTATTCAGTGAATAAAAAAAATCTGTTTTAATTAATATATATATATTTATCTATTTTCAAATTATTATTTTAAAATTTTATTGATGTTTTTGTTCGTTCTCTCTGAAATATACTGCAATATAAAATGAAAGGATTTAAAAGCACGAATGTTTCTTTTATACATAATTCAAACTTCTACTGTCCTTACCGCGATGAAAAAATATATTGGGAGGGCTTGGCTCATCAGTGGTGAAGGGCAGTAGACGTTTGTATTATGTATAAAAGAAACATTCGTGCTTTTAAATCCTTTCATTTTATATGTATAGATGGCGCGTTATTGCTTTGTGTTAATACTGGAATATGCGGGAAATATTGTAAATATTTATTCTTTACCTTTTTTTGGACACGGGAAAAATAGACACAGTATGCCACCTTGGTGTTATAACAAATTATCTCGCTCGCTTATACGAAAACTAATCACATATAAGATGCAAATATCAGAGGAAATACGCAGTCCAGAGAAGTCACCACTTCTCATTGAGGCACCCGAATATAAACCCGAGAAATCAAGAATTTTTTAATTATTAATATACAGTTAAACCTGTCGCCCCCTCTAAATAGCGCCTCCCTCTCTATAGCGCCTTCCTCTCTATAGCGCCTGATTTTTATGGTCGATAAAATTGAAAAACGTACTGAGGAATGTAGGATTCAGCATAAGATCATCTCGGAACAAATTGCTGACACATTAAAATCTAAGTACTCATCTACAAATAAAAGCATAAATCAAAATGATCTTACAATTGTTCAGGGTTTGCTAAAGCAATTGAATATATTGATGGATACAATGGGAGATATCGCTGTAATCAATGGCTCTATCTGTGATAGACTTGGAAATCTGGACGAATCAATAAATAAAATATCTCCTTCAAGTCAGTTTTATAATAGATCATATGCTCAAAGCTACGAGAGTTACTAGTGAAGACGATAAAATAGTTATGCAAAATCAAAACGTAACGGATAAAACAATAATATTTAAATCCAAGTTAAATGTTTCCCCGGCTGAAGTATTAGGCAAAGTAAATAATGGTATTAAAAAGATGAGAAATGAGAGATCTAAAGTCAAAATAAATAAAATAATAAAATCAAAATCTGGCGTAATACTTAAAGTTGATTCAGGTGAAAATTTGAATACATTGATTGAAGAGTTTAAAAAGATTGATGAAGTAAATCAAAAAGCATTAATTTATGCACCACAAAACCACTAGATCCTACAATTGTTCTTAAGTCAATTACTAAATCTACAGATATTAAGGAATTGCCTTCGCTTTTATGCAATATGAACCCAGAGTTAGAAGGTCGAGAGAAGAAGATAAAGGTTCTGTTCGCTATGAGATCAAATACTGACGTACGGGATGTTGTTCTCCGCATTTCCCCGGCAACATACCAAATTATGAAGAAATTACAACGTATATATACAGACATACAGGTTACATATATGAAGGATAAGGTGCTTGTACGTCAATGTCAAAACTGTTTTAGTTATGGTCATAGTAAAAATTCATGTAACATCATAAAATGTAAAAATTGCGGAGACAATGACCAACATGTTAATTGTCAATCCTTGCCCAAGTGCATAAATTGCTCCACACATCCTAAATATAGGAATAGCAATAATCATCGTTCTAATGATAAATTATGTCCTGTGTTCCTTGAACAAATGAAATATGAGATACAAAGAACATGTTATGCAGATTTAGATCATGATATTGTTACTTTGGATTAGAATAGATTTATTCTTGTTTTTTGGTCAATGTTCAAATTAAAAATTCTACAACAAAACACGCGGAAAAGCAATTTGTTTAATAATGAAATAAGGGAATTTATTTCTAAGGAAAAATATGATATGATTATAGTTCAAGAACCATATAGTATAAATAATGAAGTAATCTTTAATATCAATTGAAAAAGCCCTGTACGATTTATAAATGAATAAAATAAAGCATCAATAAAAACATTTTACAGTCATTAATTAAGAATAACGTATTTCCAATGTCAATAGCAAATATTCCAACATTCATCACTGAAATAGCCAATTACAATTATCAGAGAGATCATATTTTAGTATCATTCGACGTAGAGGCCTTATATCCCAGTCTCCCCCATAACTTAATACTTGAAACCACTAAAACCTTTTTAAATAACAATATGATAGACTCTAACACAATAGATAAAATAATAGATTTAATTACATTATGTCTTAAGGTTAACATATTCACTTTTGACCAGAAACAATATAAACAAATCAAGGGTTCCCCTATGGGAAGTCCATTATCAACTCCATTAGCCGAAATAGTTATGAGAGAAATAGACAATTGGATCACTTCATCATATCCAGCAGACATCATATTATACAGACGATATATAGATGATATATTTTGCATTTGTACAGAAAAACAGATTCCCAACATATTAGCCTCACTCAACAATTATAACAATAGCTTACGTTTCACAATAGAAAAGGAAGATAATTGCACATTGCCATTTTTAGATATTAAAATAATTAAAATAGACAATAGATTGCAAACAACAGTTTACTACAAACCTTCATTCACCCCCAATTATATAAAATTTTATTCATTTTGCCCCATTAGTCATAAAATTAACACAGTGAAAACATTAACTAAAAGAATTTATACTCGTTGTTCTTTAAATCAATACAAAACGCAAGAAACGCAAACCGTTATCCAAAATTTGACATCAGCTGGTTACCCCAAAACATTTATTTTAAAACATTTCTATCAGGCACAGGTCACATCTAACATGTCAGCACAAAAAACTAAAATATACAGGCAGAATTGCTACATCCCATATTCCCCGAAATCCATCCACATTTCTAGAACACTAGATAAATATGGAATAAAAACCTTTTATAGCAACTCTCCCAACTTATTAAAAACATAAAGTTAAGTGCCAGGAGAAAATGTTTTTTATTAATCGAATACACGAGCTTTCGGGCAGTCACGCCCTTCAACTGGTTATCAGATATCTTAAGAAACCCGATTACAAAAAACAGGCAAACTGAATATATATCAAGCAGAAAAGAGGTAATTTATTCTATAGAATGTAATAATTGTAATGCCAAATATGTGGGAGAGACGGGAAGAAAATTACATAATAGAATCATTGAACACAGAAGAAACATAAACAGAAATGACCCATTATCATTAATAGTACAGCACTCCAATTCAACAGGACACACATTTAACTTAAATGAACCTAAAGTACATTGTAAAACGAAAATTGAAATTATACCGCGAATGTTTCTTTTATAAAAATCGAAATTTATTTTCAAAGAGAAATAGCGACATTTCTAACTTTGAGGATGAGGTATGGAAAGGTGAAACATGAAGAGTAATGGCGAACGGAAAATAGCCGAGTGGACAAGGCACCTGCCCGGTAAGCAGAAGGGTGTGGGTTCGATTCCCGCCCCTGGACACTTTTTATTTTTCCGTTCGCCATTACTCTTCATGTTTCACCTTTCCATACCTCATCCTCAAAGTTAGAAATGTCGCTATTTCTCTTTGAAAATAAATTTCGATTTTTATAAAAGAAACATTCGCGGTATAATTTCAATTTTCGTTTTACAATCATCAGCCGCGTTATATTGTATTCTAAAGTACATTACAACAATATCAATAACAAATATCAAAGATTAATAATTATTAATTCAATTATAATTGAAGCAATAGTGTCCAAACAATATAGCAGTATAAATCGCAGAATTGATTTACCAGAAGCATATAATTCAATAGACCTATAAATAAAATAAGATAAAACAAATTCATTCACAGTATAAGATATCACATGTCTGATGGGATACCTTGCAAGTTGAAATGCACATGTAACGTGGATATGCACGTTAAATTATATATAAATATTATTTCAAACTACTTGGATTATTATTTTATTAAATCCTGTAGAAGGGCGTATGTGCTCGAAAGCTCGTATATATTTATTCTAATAAAGATACGCAGCCCTTGATGCTTTATTTTATTCATTTATAAATCTTTAATATGCGTTCAAAAATATATTATGCAAATATACCGGGAGTTCCAATATATACCGCAACAATCGTTACAAACCCTTTCTTATCATGTAAATTAATTAAAGAGTTTTCAAATTCATTTGCAACCACTATATCAGTACAAACTACTAAACGGCAAATTATTCTTTCAAATATTTATATACACCCTAATAAAATGGATACCTGTCATGTTCAATTCCTTGATAAATTAATTAAAAATTTTAACACAAATCCATTGATTTTAGCTGGAGATTTTAACGCTCGAAGTCAGATGTGGTTTGATAATATTATTAATCAAAACGGTAGAAGACTTCAACCTATAATTGATTTTCACAATATGCTCATACATAACAATCGAAACAAAACATGTCGAGGATTAAGTATAATAGATCTTACTATTACTAATAGTCATGCTCATGTACTTGTTAATGGATGGAAAACGTTAAATCTTTCGCAAATTACAGACCATCACGCAATCTCATTCGACATTAGTCTGGAAACAGAAAGTTTATTACATGAAAATAATTCTACATGGTATTTTCAAGAAAAAAGAGCCAATTGGCAAAAATATGAGCAGGCAATCAAGGTGTCTAGGATAAATGAGGCAATGATGAAATTAGGTAAAATAGTAAATATAAACGATATAAACTGTGTAGTTTCTCTCATAACTGACATATTAATTGAAGCTGCATATGCATCTCTACGAGTAAAACCAAAATATTTGAATTATAATCCATTTCGCTATTTCCTTTGTCTCACTGCTTTGTTCTTATGCATACCTCTGGTGAATCCTGTATAGGGTCAGTGACCCTGAATAAAGGCTTTTTTGTTGTTTTGAATAATAATCCATTTAATTGGTGGACGGATGAACTGGAACTTTTTAAAAATCATTTTAAATATGTTCGAAATCTATATTATCGGGGTAAACGGTCTAATAGACAGCTAGTTGATGAAAAAATGTATAAAGAAATACGAAATAAGTATATGAATATTATTGAAAAAACAAGAAATGTAAGCTGGAGGGTATTCCTGGAGGAAGTTGAAAATACATCTCCTTTTGGTAATACTTATAAAACTTTTAAACAAAAAATTTCTCCTAGGACTTTTGATTTACCAATTCTAGATGTATCTCAAGATGTGCTCGAATCAGAAATGAAAAATATTTTATCTTCTTTATTTCCGAAAGACTATCAATCTTCTGACACAAACTATCATAAATTAATCAGAGACAAGAGTTATACTTTTTCTAATGATAAAATCATTTATTTTGATGATATTCAAATCTGTTCAATAATTAAAAAACTCAAAAATGACAAGGCTCCAGGAATAGATCATATAAGCAATCAGATGATCAAAACGGCAGTTCAGCATATATCTCCTGTGTTAACAAAATTGTTCAATGCTTGTATTGGACTTAATTATTATCCGGAGGCCTGGAGAAAGTCAGCAGTAATGATTATAAAAAAAACCTAATAAAGAAAACTATAAAGATCCGAAAGCCTACCGCCCTATAAGCTTGTCTTCTAATTTAGGTAAAATTTTTGAAAGTCTAATTCATATTGAACTTTTAAATCATATTAATAGTAATAATGTTATGCATCCTGCTCAACATGGATTTACACAAGAAAAATCGACAATCTCTGCTTTACAAGAAATAACTAAATTAAGTCTTCAGAAAAGAGAAACAGAAAATACGGCAATAGTAACAGTGGACATCAGCGGAGCTTTCGACAACGCATGGCATCCGGCAATTCTCCAACAATTGGACAAGGCAAATTTTCCAGCGGTACTTATAAAAATAATTAATTCTTACTTTGAAGACCGGAGTGTAGAATTTAAATATACTAATGTAAAGTGTATAAGAAAGATAAATAAGGGATGTCCCCAGGGTGGCATTATTTCTCCTATTCTTTGGAATATATTACTTAATGATTTCAACTTATCTTTTAACGAAAGTTTTGCTAGAGTAATTGCTTTCGCGGATGATGTGACATTTGTGGTATGGAGTTCAAACATCTATGATCTTCAGTACAATATTACCAAATGTTTAATAAAAATCAAAGCCTGGTGTGAAAAGGTGAAACTTTCACTAAGTCCAAACAAAACAGGTATACTCTATCTACATAACTATGAAAAATTGCCCATTAATTTTGATGGAAAAATAATTCAACCATCAGAAACTGTTAAAATTTTGGGAGTTATTTTTAAACATCATAGACAAAGGAATAAGATTAATTTTGAAACACATGTTGAAATATAATTATGAAAGCTACGAAACTTAAGAATATATTATTCTCATTATGTGCACGTACTTGGGGCATTGATACCCGGCGTAGATTGATCTTATATAAAGCTATGATACGCTCAACAATAAGCTATGCTTAAAATATTTGGTTTCCTTTTATCACTGCAGCAAAAAGATCCAAGTTGAATTCCATACAATATCATATTCTTATTAGATGCATTCATGCTTATAGGACATCATCTTCTTACATCACACATATACTAGCGAAAACTCCTTTGCTGTCCGATTATCTTGAATTATTACAAACAAAGTATAATATGACAAATTCTCTCACAGATCGAACACTCAAAAAACCCCTTCAAAAAGAATTAAACAAACTATATCTGGATCTAAAATTTAAGTTTTATCTTTCTCAATCTAATGAACTGTTCAAGAAATTCTTCCCAATTGCTGTCCCAAATTTCATTTCTTCTGATAAATTCACTACTTTATTCTTAACTGGCAAAGGACCCTTCTTAAGTTTCCTATTCAAACTGAATGCTATCAATGATCCAACATGCGAATGCCGCTTAGATGTTGAATCACCAGAGCATCTTCTTTTAACTTGTCCTCTGACTAATCAAATTGTATGTAAATACTTTGAAACATTACCAAATTCTCTTTGTGTATATACTCTATCTTATTAGAACTTTGTTAAGTTTAGAACTATTTGTACAATAATTTACAAAACAATACTAATCCATCGTGTAAATAATTAATCATATATATGTAAATAATACTAGCACAGCACAATAGTCCTTTGGACTTCGTGCTTTTGTAACAATAAATAAATAAATAAAAAATAGCGCCTGATTTTAAATACGTAGTACGATGCGGTTTACATTAATAATTGCCTTTTTTGAAAATTAAAATGCTGTTACTTTGAAATAGAAAAGGTTTTGTATTTCCTCAGATATATTATTTATGTTCAAAATATATAATTATAATATCGGGTATATTTCTCGAGGGTTAAAAGTGACCTGTCTTTAGCACCCCCTCTCTATAGCAACGGTGAGTCCCAGGTGTGTGTGGTATTTACGGGGCTGCTAACCAGAATGGATCATTTTTGAACCCCGATGGACGCATAAAGCGGAATATATACAAAGCACTATATACATTGTACTGTTGGAGGGGGGTGGGATCATCGCCGGGTGAGGAGGATGTAGAGGAGGGGGGTGGGATCATCGCCGGGTGAGGAGGATGTAGAGGAGGGGGGTGGGATCATCGCCGGGTGAGGAGGATGTAGAGGAGGGGGGTGGGATCATCGCCGGGTGAGGAGCGTTGCATGTGTGCGAGTGTATAAATCAAATAAAATTTTAACAACAACAAAACCAACAAAAAGGCTTTTATAAGGGCCCATTGCCCTGTTAGTCATCTTGATTGATCAATTTATCTAGATGCGGTAACTTGGATGAAATACCAAATTGTAGATTCTCAGTCAATTCTCTTTTATAGAAATTTTATAATTTGCAAAATAAATTAAACCTTTTTTTTGCCTACTCATGCTACGCAATGATAAATAAAAAATTTTATTTTGTAAATTCCATGAAGATCAAAAAATTTTAATATTCAATGTTTTAAAAGAGTGTTGGTATTATTATATCCATAATTAACAACAAATCACATGTAAACCTCTGGTGTGCACTATATTTTCTATGTGTATGTGTTAATAATTAATGCTGAGCTAGACTGGATTAAAAATAGAGATGTCCTCAAATGGGACGTAAGAAGTGATCTTACATTTGGCGCCCACGCGAGGCGAGTTACTGTTGAAAATTGCAAAGCAACTTTGCGAGAAGTAAACCCTACGACCTGAGATAAAAAAATCCATGACTCTGCCACTTATTACGTTAGGTTTAAATAAAAAACGCTGTAAGCTAAAATTTTTATTACGTTAGGTTTAAATAAAAAAACGTTGTAAGCTAAAATTTTTATTACGTTAGGTTTAAATAAAAAAACGTTGTAAGCTAAAATTTTTATTCCATTTTAGTGCAATTTTTTTCCATGTTTTAAAGCAGACCTTGTTTAATATCCAGAAAATGCGTTGCAATAGCGTACGACCGTTGTAAGTTAATTTTTTTTTTATTATTTCACTATGCATTCAGACGTGTGTCATTTTTCGTTCTTTTATTCAAATAAATGTTTATTACCTAAAATTTAGTTCACTTTAGTGTAATTTTCATGTTTTAGAGCGAACTTTGCAATATTCAAATTATACATTACAATGACGCGCATCCATGATAAGTTAAAATTTTTATTTTTAAGAAAGTCACTGGTTTTTCAATGCAACGTTAGTTTTACAACTATTTACCGCTAAGACTAAGATTTTAATTTTTTTATTATTTCTCTATGTATTCATGATAGGCCTAAAAACAATGCCTTTCTCAAAACCTGAGAATTTCCCACAAGCTCCAAATTTAGGACATTTTCCCCCTCGGGGACACATGTGAGGGAAGGAACACGTGTGTTAGGAGGAGGTGGAAATAGAGGTATTTGTGGGTGGCCACACATGTGTAAAACACATGTGTTGACAATAGCTGGGAAGGAAGAAACAACGAGGAGTTGACTGCCAGCATCTGATTGAAAAGGTCGGTTCTTGCTACCTCTTCCCACAATTGTGGGAAGGCTTCCCCTCTTGAATATTCCTTTTTTTTTAGTTTCTCACCATTATTTTTAAATTATTAGATCAATACGACTTATTTTCAAGGTTTAATAATTTTATTTTTCAATTATTTTTTTTCTTTTCAACAAAATGATTCCACTTGATAAGTCTGAAGATATTTTGAATTTTGTTAATGCGATTGTACGCTTAGTTCTCTCTTATCTTTACGATATTGAGCGTTATCAATATAAATATAAAGATTTGAAGCCTTTTGTTTTCTTATCTAATTTAAAAGAAAAATGTGCATATGTCACGCGATTTAGTTAATTTCATATATGTTCCCAATTATTTTTTTATTTTACTAAGTTATTTCATACTGATTTTCTTTCTTTATTTAATAGTTCAATTGTTTATATTTTATTTTTGTTTTGTCCTTATACGAACGTAATGTTCAGACTTAAGTATCCGCTCCGATTTTCAATTGTAGACGCGCTCAGTCATGCTTTCACATAAACTCTTTCGTAGTTCTTTTTATGTCATGAGCATTTTTTTTATAAGTAACAGTCAATATAAATTCCCGATAATGTACACGAAATAAAGCAGTATTTTTAATTTTTTTAAATTTTTGCTAACTTTATATGAATGTGCTTTTTTTTTTTTGGAATTAACCCTCCGAGATTTAGAAGGGCGTATTTTTTATTAATTTTAAGATTACATAGTAATAGTTTGTTTTGCTTCTTTGAAACGTTGAATTTGCCATCCTTTTTTTTTCTCGATATGGTATAATTTACGATATTTGCGTGACGATACAATCACGATAAAAAATTCAAAATGGCGGCCGATGGACGCGTACAACGCCCGACTTTCAGCTCATGTTACATCCAGCTTTATGGCTAGTAATTATATTTATTTAGTCTTATTTACCCCAAATCTGATCATTAAAGTGATGAAGCAGTATAAATTTATTTTTATATTTTTTTACCAGCGTTTTAAAGTTTATGCATTAACTTTTATCACTTGGCCCCCCTTCACAATTAGACTAGCATATTTCGATTTTATATTGTACGGATATGATATGCATAGGGACGGCGCCATATTTAGTATATCCTTTAGTTTTAAATGCTAGAATGTTTCATAAATAACATTTTGTATGAAGTTATTGAATATTATGCAAATGATCCACATGTCATCTTTAAGATAATTCTTTTATTTTTTTAGTAACACAAATCGTGATTCTTTCTATCTAGTTATCGCAAATATTTACTTATCGCGCTTTAGATTATTAAGAAAAACGACATGTTTATCTCTAAGATTTTCTTGTTGATTCGAAGGGCGTATACCCCAGGACAAAAGGTTTAATTTCATCGCCTCCCTCTTAAAATATTTAGATTATAAAGAAACTGGTCGACTGAATTCATAATATTTACTGGGTCTTTATCCCTCTGGTACTTGTAAGCAAATTCCGCCTAATATTTAATTATATATCTAGTTTATAGCAACATTTATTGCAAACTCTTGAGTATCAGTACCACGATAACCTGAGTTGTTTTCCTAGTTAATATAATCCTTCGAGTGTAGAATTCCGACACCTTTCCACATTTTTTTTTGGTACAACCTACGATATAGACATTTGCGTGGTGGTACAGTCACGATAAATTCAACATGTCATAATTAAGATTTACCTTTTCCTTTTTTATGAAATTTCCAACTATTCTGTCCACTTCCCTGAAGCACCTTTCCTAGAATGAGGACGAATAAAGACACCATTGCCTGCATCTAATTATATTAAGTAATCACCAGCAGAGGGTCTATTCAGATGCGAATTTAAGCCCGTGTATATTTAGCATCTCTTTCTTTACTAACGGGAGAAGGATTGCTTTGTCAGGGCAAATGTAAGAGAATGTATATCAACAAAAGTCATAGTATTCTGATGGTATGGGTTTGAGCATCCCCTTTTAATTAAAACCCACTTCCCTTAGAGAAAACGAGAGAGATATTCCAATAGTGTTGATTCAATATATGAATTTTCAGATTTTTTTCATAATTATCTTGTTTTATAGAGGCAAGCCTCAATTGTGCTAGCGAATCAGACGTGTGGTTTCTTATCATGACAATAGTGTTTAGATATAGTTTTTTTTTGTAAAAGGTCTGGGCAATCTAGATCCTGGAGTTAGAGTGGAAATCTAGATAAGGTGGCTTAGTCCGCTCAACGCAGATAACTCCAGTGATTAATTAAGACAATTCTAACTAACAGGGTGTTTAAAAAGGCAGAACTTTAAGGAATTAGTCACGTCAAAGACAATGTTTGCGCGGAGGTCTAGGAGTAATGATAGAAGGGTATTACAGCGATCCAGCTAATAACAGTTGAATAAATAAAGTAAATGGATATCATATTGAATAATAATGCCAGTGGGAGCAGATACCACTGTAGTATATGTAAGTTTTTTTTTTTTTGGGAACCATACGTGAGTTTAACAGGAAACTGACGCCTTAAAGTGGCTTTCTCATTGGGACTGATTGGAGTTGCTACTGACTAGGAGAAGTGTAGTGTGTCAGGCCAGTGTATTAAGAAATTGAGAAGACAAGTTGAACTGATAAAATTAACTAATATACAAGATTAAGATCCCTACTTGGTTCCAGTTAATTTCAATTACCACGATGAGACGGTGTTATAAGTCGGGGGAAAGTTGATTTGGTCGCTTATGGGATGGCCTCCTGGACGTGACAAAGATCACCATTGATATCTTATTGAATGCCGGACGGGATTCGCGTGTAACAGCCAATAAACCAAGTTTCACCCTAAAGTACCTGGGTGGCAATGAGAGAGACGGCATAGTCTATATTCAACGATATACACTGATCAAATGTACGATTCCTTCCACATCAATGTTTTGACAACCACTTCACTCTGAAAGGAGCAACGAGTTCTAACCCTAATGTTAAGGTCCTTTGGAGCGGCATCTCCTGTTGCATAAAGTAAAGACGCATGACAACAAATTTACCTAGATCAACTGTTACCAGATAAACGCTTATGACCTACTAGAGGGACTCCATGCATCAGCATGAACATGTCCTAGATGAACAACTTAATTCTATAAGCTACTACCCTGTGAGTTAAGAGTTGTCAGCAATGTTAAGAACTTCCTTTTTGGGACGTGAGGAACTGCATAGTCTGATTCAACCAGAGCACAATATTTATAAGATCATACCAAGTTATGGTTAGCATCTAGAAACTTCAATTATGTGAAAGGCTTGCATAATTTCTTGAAGGGGATATTGTTCAGCAAAGTGTAGGACAGCCGACTTTTGTACATATATATCTCTGCTTTTCCATGATAAGGTTGCCCTATCTCACATGGAGGGAGACAATACTAAAGAAAGGGTGACTTGTCAAATTCCCAGCAACTACAGTAGTGTTTACCGACCGGTCTAGAAAGGATCTCTAAGACAGCCGAGATAAGCTTATCTCCTGAAAAGGGGGTGACCAGGGGGAGACAGAATTAGGAGGAAATTTCATGCTTGTAAATAGGAGGGTAGGTCGTCAGCCTTGATAAGAAGTGACAAGGGAGGAGCAGATTCCTAGAAAGGACTCCCGAGATATCAAAGTAGACTAGAGTAATAATTGGGATTGGTTCCCGATGACGGGTTTCAAGGAGACTCCAGAGGGATGAAAAAGCGTTGAAATGTGTTGAAAGCGAAAGATAGAGATCTTAGGAAGGAAGAAAGGAGGTGAGAAGTATAAGAAAGTGTTGAACGATGTTGAAGAGTGTTGAAAGCGATAAATAGAGATGCGAGAAAGGTGTAGAAACATGTCGAAAGATATTGAAAGGATGATGAAAGAGTGTTACAAGCTATTGTAAGAGATGGAGAGAGGTATATCGAAAGCAATGAATAGAGACGAGAGGATGAAAGAAAGTGCTAAAGGATGCTAAAAGGTTTTGAAGGTGTTGAAAGAGATGAGAAGTGTTGAGAGGGATAGAAAGCGATGAATAGAAAGACGAATAATGATGGAATAGAGATGAAAGGAAGGAAAGAGATGGAAATCGACAGTGAAAGGTGTTATAAAGTGTAAAGGAGACATGTTAGAAAGGTGTCGAAGCATGTCGAAAATCGACAGAGAGAATTGTAGGAAGATGCGGAGAGATGTTGAAAGCGAAGGAATTGAGGAAAGTTGGTAAAAGGTTTGTAAATAGAAGATAAAGATTGATAGAAAGACGGTGGGAAGATGATAGAAGAAAGTGCATTCAATGTTTAAAGCGTAGCTGTTGACCGCACTATCGCCTCGATAGAACTATTTTGGCTCTTCACCACGTAGTGTTGATAGATAATTTGTTTTAGACTAGAGGCCAATATTTGTAAATAGTACAAAATATGCACTGAGAGTTTGTATAAGCTGATTTACCTAAATTTCAGCAACTGTACACACTAATTTATATACATAGGTCTATATTAGTTATAATGTTAGGTCATATTAAATAACAAGTATGTATTCTCCTTACCGCTGGCTTACCGGGCAGATGCCATGTCCACTAGGCTACCCTGGACGTATTTTTCCGTTCGTAAATGATACATAAAGTAACTTATAATACAATATAATGCACTGCGGCCTGTGATTGTAAAACGACACTTGAAGTTTTACCGCATGAGTTTCTTTTAAACGAAAAATCAAAATTTTATTTCAAGGTGAAATATCGACTATTTACTCTTCATAATTCACCCTTTCATACCTCATCCAAAAAGGGTAAAAACTAATGCGGTGTAACTTCAAGTGTCGTTTTACAATCACAGGCCGCAGTGTATTATATCTACTTATATATTTGCCTTATTCTGTCTGTTTGTTTGTCTGTCTGAAGCTCACGGATGGGATTTTTCATAACCATCGGTGGTTCAGTGGTAGAATGCTCGCCTGCCACGCGGGCGGCCCGGGTTCGATTCCCGGCCGATGCATTTTTTTTTTTTTACAATTTTTAAAACTCATTTATATATTATACAAGAATGACATCCACGGCGCCAATTTATAATTGTAACGAATAGTATTTGAACAAAAGCATTTAATCGGGGTAAAACCCGGGCGTTGCCCGGGTCATTCGTATATAATAATTGTATAAACGAATGCAAGACAAAATCACCGCGAATGTTTCTTTTTTTTAAGGCAATTTCTTTTTAAGGCAATTATCGTTATTTATCGTTAATTTTTGTTTCGATTTTATTGAAAAAAAACGATATGGTGCCTTTAAAAATGATCTTTATTACTATGCAGTTTTCTATTTAGTCAATATACCTAAGTTCATGTTGCAAATGTAATTATCTCTATCAATTTAGTAGGTGAAATGCAAAAAAAAAAAAAAAATCGACATGATATAATCTTTATGAAATTCACATTTTTATTTTTATATTTTCAAGACACACACAGTTTGGGGCGGGACGTTTCACAAGAGTGACATCCATGGCGCCAATTTATAATTGTAATGAATAGTATTTGAATTAAAACGTTTTTAAAATATATGCGCACTCGGGTAAAACCCGGGCGTTGCCCGGGCCATTTGTCTAGTTGTATTATAAGTTTTAATTGTGAAAGATATATTCTGAAAGTTGCCTTTGAACTTTCGTTAAATATAGAGAAATGACCCGTCTTCTGCTCGAATGAATGTTTTGCTGTTAGAATCTTGTTTCTGTCTGATAATGAGTATTAGCTTATCAGCGATGATATTGCAATAATTTGGATTTTTTTAAATGGGTCATATTTAAAATAACAGAACCACGACCCTTTGATTAAAATATTGTTACGTTGTTGGTTGACAAAGAATAACTTCCGTGGGAACAAAGGATCTTTAGGACTTTATTTAAGCCTATTCGATAAAATAATTACAGGAGAGTGCAAAAAATGAAACAACAATAAAGAAAACAGTAGTTACAAACTCACCAACTGCAGTAGAGTGAAGGAAAGCAGGCGCAGAACAGGAGACAGAAGTTGGTAGAATCTTCCAAGAAGTACACCGGCGTCGGCGGTAAGCAGCAGTCCGACCTCTTGAGACAGCAGCTTGCTTGAAGTACACCACGTAGCTTCGTTCTTCTACTTCTTCCTATCTTTCTTCTCTTCGGCATGAGTTACACATCCCTATATATCCCGGAGTAGATATTTACAGAACGGTCACGGTTGGTCAGCCAATTATAAAGCCGCCAGCGCTAAGCCTTGCGCAATCGCTTTAGATTGGCCAATCAGTTGTTCTCTGATTTTTCTACATTATTCTCAAACGTTCTAGAACATTCTCTCTCCATTCTGGAATGTGATTTTATTTCTACGTAACAATATGTATATTTATTCGAATGGACAAGGGAACGCCCGAATTCTTCCCGAGTGAATGTTTTCCCACTGAATAATGCTTTTGCAAATATTTATATATATATGTAATAAGTTGGAGTTCTGGTTGACTCTTGTAGAACCTCGTCGACTCTCGCTATAAGCTGTGGTAACCGAGGGTCAAACCTGTAGTAACCGAGAGGGACAGTCAGGGCGTGGAGAGTTTTCCAGTACCTCTCTGGCCCTTGGGAGACCTTTAACTGTTCTCACAAAGTACAGGCAGTCGTGATCGAAGCAGAGTGGAAAATCTTGGGAATGTCCACACACACAAAACGAAGCGACACAGTTGTAGAAGGAAAGTTCCATGAATAGATAAAAAGTCGAGCCAAGAGCAAGATGGAGATAGAGTAGAGTTCTTACTGACTACATGGTGAATGAGGTGGAACTTGGAGACAACCGGCGACGCGCTGATGGGGAACTAACTAACTGTTGCTAAGCCGGGCCTTTTTATATAACTCCTCGGACAAAGAGAATTGCATCATGGCACGTGCCGCACGTGTCGCTGGACACCGGACACTGGCGCCTACCTGTCGGCTTCCAATCTATTTTTAGAAGTTACTTTGTGATTTACTTTTCAATCTTGCTTTTAACTCAGCTTTTAATCTATTATATAGTTTTATTTATTCATCCTCAGTACATTACATATGGTGATGCAAGGACACATGTCAATTATGCGTATAATTATTTATAGATGTGTTTCTATATACAACATGACAATCTTGTTATAAGTATTATAATATAGGGTTGTTGGTTTAAATTATCATATATATATATTATATGATTATATATTTAAAAAGTATTTTATCTTATTTATAATTTGAAAATCATGCTGATAATAATAATGATATACAGTAGAACCTCCCTTTAGCGGACACCTCTCCACAAAGGACAGTTTTCATTTGCAAAATTACCGTTTTTTACTATTTAGTAACTCTCCGGTAAGAAGACACCTCTCCCTAAAGAACACTTTGGCTTTGCAATTAGGTGTCCTTTACAGGGATGTTATACTGTAATAGTAGTAACATAACAGTAATCCAGGCTCCTGGAGCGTATCCATAGATTGCCAACTACCCAGTAGTAGTAACATAAAGGTAACCCAGGCTCCTGGAGCGTATCTATAGATCACCAACTACCCAGTAGTAGTAACATAAAGGTAACCCAGGCTCCTGGAGCGTATCCATAGATTGCCAACTACCCAGTAGTAGTAAAATAAAGGTAACCCAGGCTCCTGGAGCGTATCTATAGATCACCAACTACCCAGTAGTAGTAACATAAAGGTAACCCAGGCTCCTGGAGCGTATCTATAGATCACCAACTACCCAGTAGTAGTAACATAAAGGTAACCCAGGCTCCTGGAGCGTATCGATAGATCACCAACTACCCAGTAGTAGTAACATAAAGGTAACCCAGGCTCCTGGAGCGTATCGATAGATTGCCAACTACCCAGTAGTAGTAACATAAAGGTAACCCAGGCTCCTGGAGCGTATCTATAGATCACCAACTACCCAGTAGTAGTAACATAAAGGTAACCCAGGCTCCTGGAGCGTATCGATAGATTGCCAACTACCCAGTAGTAGTAACATAAAGGTAACCCAGGCTCCTGGAGCGTATCTATAGATCACCAACTACCCAGTAGTAGTAACATAAAGGTAACCCAGGCTCCTGGAGCGTATCGATAGATTGCCAACTACCCAGTAGTAGTAACATAAAGGTAACCCAGGCTCCTGGAGCGTATCCATAGATCACCAACTACCCAGTAGTAGTAACATAAAGGTAACCCAGGCTCCTGGAGCGTATCCATAGATTGCCAACTACCCAGTAGTAGTAACATAAAGGTAACCCAGGCTCCTGGAGCGTATCTATAGATCACCAACTACCCAGTAGTAGTAACATAAAGGTAACCCAGGCTCCTGGAGCGTATCCATAGATTGTCAACTATACCAGGATGATATACTAATTGGAATCTTTATTATTACTAAAATATTAGAGTCAATGAGGAATAATAGAAAAAGAGCTATAAAAAAGAAAATTACATTTGTATTCGATTGGTAAACGTTTACTCAGGGGAAAGCCTGTTCATTCAGTTAGTATGTACAGTTGAACCTGTCTATAGCACCCCCTCTAAATAGCGCCTTCCTCTCTATAGCACCCGATTTTAAATACGTAGTACGATGCGATTTACATTAAAAGTGACCTGTCTATAGCACCCCCTCTCTATAGCACTCTATTTTGGTGAGTCCCACATTTATAACTCCACAATATGCAAAATAGTTTGTTATTTGTCTAATTGAATTTGAATAGCTTTTATATGTGTGTTAACCTATATATCCATCTATATACAGTAGAACCTCCCTGTAAAGGACAACACCTAATTGCAAAGCCAAAGTGTCTTTTAGGGAGAGGTGTCCTCTTATCGGAGAGTTGCTAAATTGTAAAATAGTAATTTTGCAAATGAAAACTATCCTTTGTGGAGAGGTGTTCCCTAAAGGGAGGTTCTAATGTATATACATAATCTTTCAATAGATTTTTCATTAGTTTTGATCAGGAATATTTTCAAACATTAATTCATCATTATCATAGTAGATTCATCATTATCCTAACAGCATATTCTTAACGGCAAGATTTAAAAAAGCAAACTAAGCTTATAAATCGGCTTTGACACGTCATACGCTTGTCCAAAAACAGCTGGGGTAACAAACCATATTTTATTCAAACAAAACGAATATATATATATATATATATGATAATCTGTATATAGCAATATGTAACCCCACCACAATCTATGCAATGTATCGTCAAAAGATTTATTAAAAGTTAGGCTTCGCGAAAAGGGAATAACAATTAACAGGATTGCACCATCCAGGAAGTAAAGGTCACTGCCCAAGACCCATAAAACTTAAGTTCAAAGACCTTCTTCTTCCTGGAAGATTGAAATCATGGCGACAATGGAGGTACTAAGCCAATCACATTTAAGCATGACAAATCAACAACCAATAACCTTTAAGCATGACCAACTGATAGCGAATCATCAGAGAGCACGTGGAAGGATCTAGCACGTGGAAGGATCTCCACCAATGAGAAGTCGAGAGAGTTAATGACGATGATCTCGGACAAGAAGTTAAAAAGAAGGTAGGTGACCGTGCTAGAAGCAAGGTGTGTTCAACTTAGGCTCCAACCAAGGTAGTGTCCGCTCCATCATGTGAAAGGCCAAGTACCTCTTCCAGTCTCATCACTCTCCCATTCGCAAGGTCTATTTTCTATCCCATCCAGGTGTGCTCGTTCTTCCCCTGTGGAAAACCACCATTCGACCAAGACTGCGTCATCAATCACCAATTCAACATAATTCGACATAGGATTCAACAATTCACCAGGACTCAACAGGGTCCGACACAATTCAACAGCAATCCTACAGAGGATTCACACCAATCCGACAGAGAGTCGACAGGATCTTACACAACGACAACCTTATCCTACAGAGAGTCGACAGGATTCAATAGCATTATTACATATACTTATACTTTTATATATAGAAATAGAGATAGAGATAATATAGGATGGATGTAGATTATTATAATCGTTTTTTTGTGTGTGTTTCATCTTTGAAAATTTCTATTTTCAAATTATTTCACTTCAGAATAATGATAAGATATAATCATAATAAATAATATTTGTTTAATCATTATTCATTGGGCAAACATTCAATGAGGAAGAACCCAAGCGAAGCAGAGTCAAAATAAATAACTGCATATAATTTTTCTAAATTTAAAACAGCATTATATTTTATACATATACACTTAGGTAAAAATTCACTCGGGTAAAACCTAAGCGTTGTTCACTCAGCTAGTTATAGATCTACCTTTCAACAAACTTGGTGTTCAGAAGAGTGAAAACTGTAAATTCACCAGACTCAACCTCAATATGGAAATTCCTGGTTAAATGGTTCAGCTTAGTAATCAAAACAGGAGGCGAATAAAAGCGCTTAGCAATAGTCCATACTAATGAGCTGGACTTCCTGGGTAGTTAACGTTCTGTGTTTCAGGAACCTGGATTATAAATATATACACATACAGCTTTATTAAGATCACCGGTCTTATACAGATTCACGTCAGGAAGGAAGAATAGATGGAGCTCCTGTATTCCAGGCAGCGCAGAACCCAACAACAACCTATAGCCAACAACACCAAACATTATAAATATATATTTCTTACTGTAACTTCATCTATACACCTACTTGCTAAATTTATAAATTTTTATTGTGAAAAATCACATATTTGCTATTTTCAAAAGTATTCATTTATTATCATCCAATCAGACACGATATCCCCACAAGGGATGCTTACGTCAAGCAACAACAACTTATTTCAGATAATTCAGAGAACAAGGAAATATGTATATTTGTGAGAGAATTTTGTTAAATTTTATATTCAAACAATATATAGCATTCACATTACAATAAAAAACACAATTCTGTTGAGAATTTTTTTAAAAAGTAATTTCACATCGAATAATGAATTGATAAGTTATAATTAATATATCATTTTTATCTATATACAGTTAAACCTATCTATAGCGTCCGATTACACAGGTCTACAAAAAAAAAATTTTTTTTTTGCACAAGAGAACCTGATGGTGTTTCTAGTGTAACTTTTCATGCTGAACTCAAAAATTTAATCAGAAATTTCCCATCACCCATGGTTTTTGCCTGATGGTCTTTTTTTAGTATTGGGATAAATACAGTAATAAATGCTTGAATATATGAATATATATGCCATAATAAATGAAACTGCTTTTGAAAAAGATAGAATATGAAAGATACGGTTGGAAAATATGCAGCGATTTGAAAGTCGTTGCTCTCTTGCGTGGATTACAGCTTGGCTATACAAAATTTTGTTGTTTTCTGTGTGAGTGGGATAGCAGAGATAGGGAAAGGCATTACATTAAAAAAATCTGTCCAAACCGTAAAATCTTTACTCCAGGATATAAAAATATTGCAAATCTACCCCTGATCGATTCAGAAAATATTTACTTACCACCATTACATATTAAACTGGGATTAATGAAGAACTTTGTCAAGGCAATGGATCGAAATGCCAGTGGATCTGCCTACCTAAAACAAAAATTTTCTAGTATAAGTGAAGCGAAGATTAAAGAAGGCATTTTCGTTGGACCTCAGATTCGAGAATTGCAGCAGGATGGAAATTTTCAAAATAGTTTGAATGAAGTTGAAGCAGCAGCATGGAATTCCTTTAGAAACGTTTGCAAAAACTTCTTAGGAAGTGTCAAGGTAGAAAATTACCGAGACATAGTTAATGATCTGTTGCTTTCCTACAAGGCACTGGGATGTAACATGTCCCTCAAGATCCATTTCCTACATTCACATCTAGATTTCTTTCCAGACAATCTTGGCGCAGTTAGCGATGAGCATGGTGAGAGGTTTAATCAAGATATATCAATCATGGAGAAGCGGTACCAAGGTAAATGGAGTCCCGCTATGCTTGCCGACTACTGCTGGACACTCAAGAGGGATCTACCACAAGCAAAGTATAGAAGAAAATCCACTGTCACTGCTTTTCAATAAATAAATATGTTTCGTTCATATATGCCTATATATTAACAATATTTCCAAATTTCAAGTAGGTGTATCTCAGAAATATTGCGTAATAGAAAAAAAACTAATGGTATATTTGGATTCAGGACATGTAGATAAGATGCTATTTCTTTGTGGACAAAGAAAAATATTTTTTGATAAACCAGTGTAATGTAATAAGGGTTATACAAAACTGTATTTATCCCAATACTAAAAAAATACCGTCACGCAAAAACCATAGGTGATGGGAAATTTCTGATTAGATTTTTGAGTTCAGCATGAAAAGTTACACTAGAAACATAATCAGGTTCTCTTGTGCAAAAATCTTGTTGACCAGTGTTATAAATGTGAACATTTTACATTAAAAGTGACCTGTCTGTGCAGAGTATTAGGCTCATAGATTGTTGAGCTCTGGAAACCAAAAGGAATAATACTCTGCTAGTGATCTCTTTTGACTTGTATATAAAAAATATAATAGGAAATAAACTAATGCTTAGTTAATCTTGCCTCGTCTTGGATAACAACGCATGGTGGCAGCGGTAAACTGAATTCATAAAGAAGGTCGTTGTTCGAAGAACATTTGAAATTCGACATCAAGCAAGCTTAGAAGCGGTAAACTGAATTCATAAAGAAGGTCGTTGTTCGAAGAAAATTTGAAATTCGACATCAAGCAAGCTTAGAAGCGGTAAACTGAATTCATAAAGAAGGTCGTTGTTCGAAGAAAATTTGAAATTCGACATCAAGCAAGCTTAGAAGCGGTAAACTGAATTCATAAAAAAGGTCGTTGTTCGAAGAAAATTTGAAATTCGACATCAAGCAAGCTTAGAAGCGGTAAACTGAATTCATAAAGAAAGTCGTTGTTCGAAGAAAATTTGAAACTTGACATCAAGCAAACTTTTTGGTAAGTTATATTATAAGTAAATCTTTATAATGTCCCAAAATTATAATTGTGTAGCCCCAGAACCTTTTAATTTTTCAAATCCAAGTGATTGGCCAAAATGGATTAGGAGATTTGAACGTTTTAGGCAGGCAAGCGGGTTAATTAATAGCCCAGAAAATGAGCAAGTTAATATGCTCGTGTACTGCATGGGTGATAATGCAGATGACATTTTGTTGTCATGTAAAATAGCAAGTGACCAACTAGAAAATTATGGTAAAGTTATTGAATGCTTTGAAAGTCACTTTATTCCAAGACGTAATATAATTTATGAAAGGGCAAGATTTAATCAAAGATGTCAGCAGGAAGGGGAAAAGGTGAATGAATTTATCACAGCACTCCATAGCCTAGCTGAGCACTGCAATTTTGGGATGTTACATGATGAGTTGATTAGGGATAGGATAGTTGTTGGAGTAAGGGATAGAGCATTATCTGAAAGAATGCAACTTGATACAGACTTGACCTTAGTAAAAGCCACACTAATGGCAAAGCAATTAGAAAGTGTCAAAGAACAGCAGTCTAGCCTTTACCAACAAGATTCTGTAGATCAAATAAAGAAAATGCCTAATCATATAAAAGAAGCAAAAAGGCACGAACCAAAAATAAGACAATTTAAGTCAAACCAGTTGGGAGGGTCATCACATGGATGCACCAGGTGTGGCAATTCAAATAATCATGATTGGAAAAATTGTCCAGCTATGAACTCGTATTGTAGTAAATGCAAGAAAAAGGGCCATTATGCCAAAGTATGTATTTCAGAAGCCATAAATGAAATAAAATCAGAGATAGCTTTTTTGGGATCTGTAGAGGATAATTCCAAGAAATGGATAGTACCAATTAAGGTAAATAATAGACAAATTAATTTTAAAATTGACACCGGAGCGGATTTCAATGTGCTCCCCCTACAATATTATTATCAAAGTTTCCAAAGAATAAAACTGGAAAAATCTGATAAAATATTACAAGGTCCAAATGGAATACCCTTGGAAACAGTTGGAATGATCCACGTAAAACTTCAAAATAAAGGCCAGCACTTAAACTCGAAAATATACATTGTTGATAAACTAAAGCAGCCACTCCTCTCTGGGGAGACAAGTGAAAAATTAAACATTGTGAGAATGATTCAGCAATTTTCATCAGGAGGCCGCGGCGGACAGCGTGGTAGACTCGGAAGTGGAGATAACAGAGGCTGCTACAACTGCGGGGAAGAAGGCCACCGCAAGTTTGAATGTACCAAACCTGCCCGTGGTGGTGGACGTGGCCGTGGACAGAGCCGTGATGGAGGCAGCAACAACACCTGCTACAACTGCGGAGAAGTTGGCCACCGTAAATATGAGTGTACCAACAACACGGCTGAAGATGGAGGACAGGAGGAGAACCAGCGCAAGTCCAAGAAGGCTTGCTACACCTGTGGGGAGTTTGGCCATAAGAAGGACGACTGCCCCAAATCTGGAACTCAAGAGTCCGGAGATGAGGAGGAGTCCTCTGACAATGAGGAGGAAGACAAGTCCAAGAAGAAAGAAGAAGATTGCTATCTGACTCTTCAAGCACATAGGACGATGCCCCTGGAAAGCGCCAGGAGCAGAGAAATGAGGAGACCCCCACTTCGACATCAACCTGGCTCTCAAGGAGATGCAAGGATGACCAGGAGCAAGAGACCGAGGAGGATTGCCCTACACCAACGGCCTCATCTACAAGAGATGGAAGGATGCAGAGGGACAACCAAGACCAGGATCCAGAGAAGAGCCTCCCTTCAATGCCAGCCGTGCATACAAGATATGGAAGGGCAGTCAAGATACCTCGAAGGTTCCTGTAAAGTTAACGGAGGAGATGTGCAGAGTATTAGGCTCATAGATTGTTGAGCTCTGGAAACCAAAAGGAATAATTTATTTATTTATTTCCTCTCAAATTTACAGTGTACCATTCGAGCATAAAGCTCACGAGTCACTTTGTCGTGGATGTTAGGCATCAAGAATTTCTAAAAAATGGCCTTCAGAACTGACTGGAAGGTCACAGTTCAGGTAGAGTGAAGCCCAGGTCTTTTATGTCTTGGATTGAGGTCTCCATCAAATTGGAACAATTCTTGTATAACTGGATTTTGGGAAGTAGAGAGTTTTAGATATAATTTCTGGGTCGAGGATATGTATATTTCTTCTATATTAGGCTGGTTTAAGTCCTGCTTTAAAATTGCATTTGATAGATTAAATGGGGCATTTACAGTACTTCTTAAACAAATTCTCATGAATGCATCTATTCTTTTCCTATCAGTCAAGGTTATGTATTTAAACCATACAGGCAATGCGTATGTTACTATAGGGAGAATACAGCTTCTGTATAAAGTAAATTTTTGGTTAACAGATAAACCACTTTTTGAACTGAACATGTTGGATAATGAGGCTTTGGCTATTTTAGATTTTCTTATTATATCCTTCACGTGGCTGGTGAATTTCAGTTTAGAATCGAAAGTGACTCCCAAATATTTGACCTGCTGGGTCCAATTTATGGGAGATGAGTAAATTATAAGATTTGTCCTGGGTGTGAACTTGAAGCTATTTTGTGGAGGAAAGATAATTGCTTGAGATTTCTTTGGATTCAGAATGAGTTTCCATTTATCACACCAATTGCAAATGATTTCAAGATAGTTTTGAAGGCGGGAAATTAAAATATCTGGGGAACGCGAGCTGGATAACAGGGCAGTATCATCAGCGAAAAGAGCTAGTCGGCATTGTGGGATATGTGGAATATCATTGATGTATAAATTGAAAAGTATAGGACTCAATATTGAGCCTTGAGGAACACCAGATTCTATTTGCCGAGGACTTGATATATATGTTCCAAATTTTACGGAGAACGTTCTATCCTGAAGATAATTCTCAAGGAACTTGATGAATTTCTGAGGAAAGTTATAAGAAGTTAATTTAATGATGAGGCCTCTGTGCCAAACCATATCGAAAGCTTTTTTTAAGTCTAAAAGCACTACTCCAACAGCTTCGTTAAGGGATTTGCGAGTTTGTATGAAATCAATAACTGTAATCAATTGGTGAGTTGTTGAATGATTTGCTCTAAACCCAAATTGCTGTGGAATTAGAACATTTCTTGTATCTATATAGGTCTGGAGTCTTTTAAGGATGATCCGCTCAAATATTTTTCCAAATATTGGCAAGAGACTAATTGGCCTAAAATCATCCAGGGATTTAGATAGTTGCTTTTTTGGTATGGGAATAACTATAGCATGCTTCCATATCTTTGGAAAGTAGCAAAGATTAATAGATGCATTGAAGATGCTAGTTAAAAATACAACCCATTTTATAGGTAGGTTTTTGATTAATTTGGTAGTTATTTCATCGTGACCAGGCGCCTTGTTTGCAGAAAGTTTTGTTATTTCTTGTTTTACTTCTTGTGGTGATGTAAGTTTCAAAATATTTTCGTTGTTATCAAGAGTCAAAATATGATTCCAACAAGAATATTTATAATCTGACTGACCTGCTGTACCAGAAAGTGGTCGTTGAATCCTTCAGATCTCCCAAAAAGGTCACCCAATGTTTCAATTGTCAAGGGTTTGGCCATGGGCAATTGAATTGCTTTCTAAAACCTAAATGTGTCAAATGCGCCGAAGCTCATCATACCAAAGATTGCCCAAAAAAATCGAAGCAATATTCACCCAAGTGTGTAAACTGCGGGCAAGCTCACACGGCCAATTATCGTGGCTGCCCTGCGTTCCCAAAAATTCCCAACCAGTCTCTTAACCAACGACCACAAATTCCCAAGGTTTCTTCATTTATTCATAGCAATGTTACCAAAGACAACAGCGCAGTGCAGGAAAGTACCTTTAAGCCTAGTTATGCAAGTGTATCGAAACAAAACTTTGCGAATCAAAATATTAAAACTATTTGCGAAAAGCTATTAAGCATTATTGGCGAAGTTCTAAAATGAATACAAATATGATTTTAAAATTAGTAATCTGGAATGCCAATGGAATTTTAACTAAAAAAGATGAACTACTCTATTTTTTGGAATATAATGAAATCGATATAGCACTAATCTCAGAAACTCATTTGAAAAATTCTAAAACTCTTAATCTTAGAAATTACGACGTTATTAGGATGGACCGTCTTATTGGGAGAGGAGGAGGAACGGCTATTATCCTCAGAAATTTCTTCAAGTATAGAAAGATTATTGTTAAGACTGATTATTTGGAAAATACTACTATAGTATTTAAACCTGATGGAAAAACCAGCCTGCAAATTTCTTCTGTTTATCGCAAACCAGATCAACTATTGAAATGTGAGGATTTGAGTAAATTATTTCAAAATAATCTTGTCATCGCTGCAGGAGACTGGAACTCCAAACATCCATTATGGGGCTCTAGTAAAAGTAATCCGAGTGGAATGGTTCTCCATGAGTTTTCGGAATCTGCAGGGTTGGACATAATAGCTCCTTCCTTGGCTACTCACTACAGTCATATTGGTCATCCTGACTTCTTGGACTTTGCGGTTTTCAAAAATGTGCCGTGGAATTTTGAAATTACCACAGTAGATGCATTATCTTCTGATCACTTACCTGTGGTTTTAAGGCTGGCATGTCCTAAATATGATTTTTCTATGAAAGTAAATAAGAACACAAACTGGATATATTTTCAGCAAGATTTAATCAATAATCCACCTCCCAGATCCTCTTTAAATTCTACTATAAATATTGATCTTGAAATTGGAACCCTCAACAAAACCATTCTTAATACTTATTCTAAAAATACAATAGTTTCTCCCATAGTTAAACCGCATGTGCCTATTTTTATTAAAAACATTATCAGAGAAAAGAATAAAGCTAGAAAGAAATGGCAGTCAACATGGGACCCCAGACACAGAGAAATTTATCTACATTTTCAAAAGAAAGTGAATATTATATTAAAAAAGTACAATCAGCAAAGTCAAAATGATCTTATCAACAGCGCGATAAATACTCCAAATACCTTCTGGAGACTAGTGAAGTCAACTCGAAAAAAATCGGAAATTAAAAATATTAATGTAGATGGTGATATTCTACATTCAGATGAAGAAATTGGCAAGGCTTTGGCATTTAATTTCTCAAAACACTTTTCCATAGTTTCAAAAGAAGCCCTAACAAATCATCCAACCTTAAATGAAAAGGAATAATACTCTGCTAGTGATATCTTTTGACTTGTATATAAAATATATATAATAGGAAATAAACTAATGCTTAGTTAATCTTGCCTCGTCTTGGATAACAACACACTGTCTATAGCACCCCCTCTCTATAGCACCCTATTTTGGTAAGTCCCAAGAGGGGGCGCTATAGACAGGTTAAATGTATATAATATATACTTTCTCAATATTTTATCTTTTGTGAAAGAATTAGATATTTAAAAAATATTTTTTTTTCTTTTTCATTGCATAATTTAGCCTTATCCTATAATGAATATCAATTCGTTTTTTTTTTTCAGCAGAAGACTCAGTTTCAAGGTTCGAGTAAAGCTAAGATTATCTTCAAGTGACGACTATGCTGATCGAATTCCTTCAGCCGGGGCTTTTTCATGTGAGCTTGAATGGTAAGTCATCTTCTATGTCCTCTTCTAGATGGTCATCCTGATCCACAAGTAATGCATCATCTTGTAAGCATGAATTATTAAAGTATTCTAAAACCCAGAGAGATATCTTGACTAAGGACAAACGTTTACAATTACTTTAGGGTAAAGAGTTTTTTTTCCATATTAAAGGTATCTCTTTGTTTATAGTTAGAAAAAGCTTTTAAAAATGGGGTTAGTTATGAATTTTGAGGTGGGATTTTGCAAGCGTTTTTACTAAACAAAAAAATCCTATCTCTCTGATAGTCTCAGCCATCTCTGGTATTACACACATTTACTCCAAATGAGGCGGTCATTTAATACCAGGTCAAAGTCCAAGATACACCTCTCTGTAGGTGACCTCGGGGAAATCGCGCTCTAACGTAACTGGCATATAACCTATATGGAGTCGTGCATAGAGTCATTGAACTTCTTTATAGGCACGACCTTCAAAATCTTGTCTAATTTAGACTAATAAAAGGATAAGAAAAAAAAACTCCAAATCTACTTCTTTTTAAGTTTTGACAAGAGAAGAACAAAAACATAAATCTTTAGATTACGAACAGAATACCTAACGACTCTAAAATTTTCAGGGAATACCAAGACGTTTATAAATTGCCTGAAATGTACTTCCCAACCCGCCTACCCATAACACCTGATGTCCTGCATACAGTCCACTAAAAAACCTCTAGGAAAACTCCCAAATCTATTAATATAAAATTGAATGTCTGTCTGTCTGTACTCTATAGATTCAAAAACCATACATCCAATCGCCGTGAAATTTTGGGATATTATTAGGTATATCACCGGGAAGGTTTTTGAAAAATAATTTCATGAATATCTTGAATATCCTTAGAGTTATTTGCAGATTTGTAGATTTAACTCGCAAGCAGCGCCCCCATTGTGACGATGATAACAAGTTTTCTTATCACTAAGTTTGTTATCTTAAAGATTATTTATCAAAAGTAAGATTATCTCAGGATGACACGGCAATTTATTTGAGACAAGAATAATGATACAATTCAAGGCGAAGATACTATTCCTTTAACTTCCAATTACCGAGGGAACCAATTAATATTGATTTTATTCAACTTATCGTGTATTTTTCAAGGTACCGGGAAAAAAAGTTCACTAGATAAAACGATGATTTTGTAATGTAGAAAATTAGGAAAGACAAAATTCAGGATGACACGGCACACAGGGACCGGGAAAAATGTTCACTTTATCGAGAGATTCAAATTTACGAGTTTCAAATTATCAAAATATATATTTTTTTAAAAATAAGTTTATAGAGAATTGTTTTAACAAATGTTCGTTAGACAAACCTTTACTCGGGTAAAACCTCGGGCGAAGCCGGGTACGTCCGCTAGTAGTCAATAAAAACACCGAGACTCTGGAACCTGTTGGAGATCATGTGAATAATATCTAAGGGCTTAAGCGTCCACAACAATTACAAAGAAACTCTTTATCTTAAACCAGGGGTCGGCAAACTTTTGAGTAGGAAGAGTCAAAAATTACAATTTTCAAAGTTTTCAAAGAGCCACAAAATTTTTTATTGCCAACAATAAATAGTGCTCACATAAATAATATTTGCGTATATCTATATATATAAAATTGAATGTCTGTGTGTGTGTCTGTGTGTCCTCTATGGATTCAAAAACCATACATCCAATCGCCGTGAAATTTTGGGATATTATTAGGTGTATCTCCGGGAAGGTTTTTGAAAAATAATTTCTTGAATATCTTTAATATCCTTAGAGTTATTTGCAGATTTGTAGCTTTAACTCGCAAGCAGCGCCATCTTGCAACGGAGATCTGCCCCTCCCCCCCCCGTCCGGCCGCCGGCCAGTTGGTTGGACAGTCCAAGTTCCCACCGACCAATCAGAGGTATCAAGAGCCCCCCCCCCCCCCCCGCCCGGCCGCCGGCCAATCAGAGTGATCAAGAGGTCCTGGCGCGCGGGGGGCGGGTGACCTCCGGGAACTATGTCCATCTTCCATAAACGACCATGATTTTATTCAACTTATCGAGTATTTTTCAAGGGACCGGGAAAATATGTTCACTAGATAAAACGCTGATTTTGTAATGTAGAAAATTAGGAAAGACAAAATTCAGGATGACACGGCACACAGGGACCGGGAAAAAATAATCACTTTATCGAGAGATTCACGACCATGACTTTATTCAACTTATCGAGTATTTTTCAAGGGACCGGGAAAATATGTTCACTAGATTAAACGATGATTTTGTAATGTAGAAAATTATGAAAGACAAAATTCAGGATGACACGGCACACAGGGACCGGGAAAAAATGTTCACTTTATAGAGAGATTCAAATTATCAAAATATATCTTTTTTTTATAAGTTTATAGAGAATTGTTTTAACAAATGTTCGTTAGACAAACCTTTACTCGGGTAAAACCTCGGGCGAAGCCGGGTACGTCCGCTAGTTGAATTATATAAAGAGCCGCAGCTTCATATCCAAAGAGCCGCATGTGGCTCGCGAGCCGCAGTTTGCCAACCCCTGCCTTAAAATAATAGTTGATATTTGTTGATCCTTAGTCAAAACATGAATTATACCTCTTGTTTTACAGCGACCTTGCTGGTTTCTGAGTGTCTTCACCTCGTAGGTCAAATCGTTTATTTTTCCTGTGACATTATATGTCGTAACGTCGTATTAGGTTTTCCGAATATCTCACTTTATACGCGCAAGAATCCAGACGGGCTGGTAGATTATACTCATATATGATTAGTTTTAATAATCAAATATATATACATATATATTAATAAGTTGATATGGAAATTAGGTTAGTAGTAGTAACACCAAGGTAACACTCAAGATTCCTGGAGCGTATCCATAGGTCGCCAGTAACCTGGACTGTCCTGCAGTTTGGGAGTCCATTGTTTGCCTTAAGTTTTATATTCAAAGTGTAAATTGTGTGGGAGACAAACCAGAATCATTTATAATATCCACGTATGATGATTATTGATAATAATGATAATAGCGCGTAGAAATAATGAGGTGGAGTCAAAACTTTGGGATGACGTGGCAACTTTTTTTTTTTAAATCAAAACAATCTCTACCTTAGTTTGTCGACTTCTGTACGCTACAGAAACCCGAGTTAACCAAATAAATAATCACATCATTGGTTATATAGCTCTGGTTCCCGGAGTCTACTGATCTCACCAACTACCTATCTTAAAGACAAGAGGTTGCCTAGACGGTATTCATAATTCTTAAAATTAGATTTACTGGTCGAAGTGTATCTTAATTTTAAGAGCCAACTACCTAGTTATCCTTTAGTCTTCTTGTTTTATTTACAAGACAAGTGGAGATCCACACTTCGTGAGGTGACGCTAAACATTTCTTTAAAGATTCTCCAGAGATTTTAGACTGATGCTTCTTAGAAGGATGTCCATCTGGAATATTTAGTATTGATATGGGAAGATGGGTAATTGCATAGGAAGAGGTCAGCAATTGTGACATTATGATTTGGATAACTCAAGCTCATTGAGCCACGTACATAAGTCACCAACTACCCGGACTGTCTTTCAGAAATAAGTCTTTTTTGCTTCATTTACAATGCAAGTTGAAATCCAAATTATGAAATGAGGAATGTTTATTTATTGAAAGATTTTCAAGGTATACTTGAGCTTGGTTTCGTGGTTCCCAGAAGACGGCTATATGGAATCTACTGACATGATAAGAAAGACAATCAGAGAAAAAAATTATAAAATTAATATGTTTATGTTCTTTATCTCTCATAAGATTATGTATTCTCTAGAAAGACAAGTTTTACCGCAAATGTTTCTTTTGACGAAAAATCGTAATTTATTTTAAGGAGAAATTAACGACTATTTCTATTTTATTTTTCCGTTCATCATTACTCTTCACAATTAATCCTTTCATAGTTCATACCTAAGGATAGAAATATTCGTTATTTCTCCTTAAAATAAATTACGATTGTTCGTCCACAAAAGAAAAATTTGCAGTAAAACTTGTTGAACGTCTTTCTACAATCATAAGCCGCATTACATTGTATTATGTATTTTGATACCCAATACATAATCATGAAAAACAATGAAATTTCAAAATTATTGTGATGGTAGTGAGGCGTTGAGAAAAACGAACAAAGTTTTTATTAACAAATAGAGACGAATTATTACTCACTATAGCCATCTATGCCACTAAATATATTCACAATTAACCAGTGATGCAAATATTTTTCACAGATATATTTACGTATTTATTCTATGTTAATATATTTGATGTCGAAAATTAATTTATTCACTAACATATATTTAAAACTATGACTTTAAAATCCGCTTCGAAACATTTTATAAAAACTATCATACAAATACAATCAAATATCATAATTGTATTTTATAGTTTATGAATATTGTTTGTAATTTCTAAATTTTGGGTTTCAGACCGAGTCATGACTCGTGAAACTCCAAATTCAACGCCACGCAAAAGAAAAAGAAGCCGTAAGACAAGCAAAGATTCAACCCAACCGGAGACAAAGAAGAAACTTATTTCATCCAATCCATCCAAAAATAACAAATGTATATGTGGGAATCGAAAAAGCAATAAGTAAGTTTATTCTACTTTCCTTAATTTAACTTAACTAATGTTTGGATTCTGTAGGGTCATGATGGAATGCATTGCGTGCTACAAGGGCTTCCATTTTGATTGCCTTGCACTGACAGAGGAACAGATATTCGCTGCGGTTCAGTTCCAGTGCACTGTGTGTGTTGATTCCGGCAGGACCCCCAAGGTACAACTCTACTGCGTCTGTCAGAAGCCATTCGACCAATCTCAGTAAGTACAAAACATTTGTAGTGCGAAATAGCTATTGCTTTTTATCACCCATGTATGAAATGTACTAAACTCTCATCTCTTAGTTTAACCTTTATCAATTTGAAGAAAATATCTTCTGTTTATCCTATCAAATACAGCTTATCTTATTACCTAACTAGCGGACGTACCCGGCTTCGCCCGAGGTTTTACCCGAGTAAAGGTTTGTCTAACGAACATTTGTTAAAACAATTCTCTATAAACTTATTTAAAAAATATATATATATTTTGATAATTTGAAACTCGTAAATTTGAATCTCTCTATAAAGTGAACATTTTTTCCCGGTCCCTGTGTGCCGTGTCATCCTGAATTTTGTCTTTCCTAATTTTCTACATGACAAAATCAGCGTTTTATCTAGTGAACATATTTTCCCGGTCCCTTGAAAAATACTCGATAAGTTGAATAAAATCATGGTCGTTTATGGAAGATGGACATAGTTCCCGGAGGTCACCCGCCCCCCCGCGCGCCAGGACCTCTTGATCACTCTGATTGGCCGGCGGCCGGACGGGGGGGCTCTTGATCCCTCTGATTGGTCGGTGGGAACTTGGACTGTCCAACCAACTGGCCGGCGGCCGGACGGGGGGGGGGGGGGGGGAGGGGCAGATCTCCGTTGCAAGATGGCGCTGCTTGCGAGTTAAAGCTACAAATCTGCAAATAACTCTAGGGATATTAAAGATATCCAAGAAATTATTTTTCGTAAACCTTTCCGGAGATACACCTAATAATATCCCAAAATTTCACGGCGATTGGATGTATGGTTTTTGAATCCATAGAGGACACACAGACACACACACAGACATTCAATTTTATATATATAGATTTTTAAATATTAACGCAAAACTGAAGGACAGATGTTTTATTGTATTGGATTCACTATAAACATGAAAGATAGCACTGCCATTCCAAGTTAAACCACTACCTTTACAATTCGAATCCTTACTTAATAAAAAAAATTTACTAGCCGAAGTACCTTTACATGTTGAACCACCACAAATTGAATAAACAATACGTAGTCAGCAATCTTGTAACAGAGATGTCATTTTGTGTTAATTATACCATTTAAAAATAAATATAACATTCTTAAATCATACTTTTTATGACCAGCATTGGCTTCTTCACCATTATAGGCTTCTTCTAAAAGTTTTGTTTATACCAAACGATACAAGAAATATTTTGAGAAAATAGGTATTATCTTCGGTAGCCTGAGATGCAATGTTTTCAATCTTGTAATTTTCTTTTGGTAGATTGTCTTTTCTTTGTTTTTACACAGAAATATATATATATCTTTGTGAATTTCAGAGATTTAGCCATTATGTATAGATACAGAATATACAGTAGAACTTCCCTGTAAAGGACACCTAATTGCAGCGCCAAAGTGTCCTTTAGGGAAAGGTGTCTTCTTACCAGAGAGTTTCTAAATAGTAAAAATGGTAATTTTGCAAATGAAATCTGTCCTTTGTAAAGAGGTGTCCTTTAGCGCGAGTGCCCTCTCATGGAGGTTCTACTGTATATTCTTTGTAAGAGGGGTGCTTTTTCATACAAAAAAAAATGGAGATTGTTAAACAAATTAAATCCAAACATATCTTAAAATACAATTAATTAAACGGATTTTAGATCTATATAAGTACAAAGATTTAAAGAAATCTAAATATAAATATGTTAAACAAGTGTATTTTTAATTGAAAATGTTAGAAACACCGTGGTTTAATGCATTACCACCATATGTACTCTTTGAGGCATTACCTTTTGTCTCGTACCTCTGTATTTTATCATAGGTTTGGAATATGGAAAGATCCAGAACTAGCTTACAAGAACCTCCATATGTAAATATGATGCATTAGAGCACCATCTGTTATAATAAAGTTGAACTATTTTTTCGCGTATGATTCTTTTAAAAATAAATCAATTTTCTACTTCCCTTATCTATATATATAAAAATGAATGTATGTCTGTTTGTTTGTCCTTTATGCCTGACCAAACCACTCATTGGATCGCCATGAAACTTTGGGAAGTTATTTAGTATAGTACTGGGAAGGTTTCTAGCAAATAAAATTTTTGAAATAACTTTTCGCCTAGAAATAATCAAGATAAATATTCTAATTTATCTGTTATAATTCAACAATCTGCTCTAAATATTATCATGATGATACGATGATTTTGTAATGTAGAAAATTAGGAAAGACAAAATTCAGGATGACACGGCAATTTATTTGAGACAAGAATAATGATACAATTCCAAGGCAAGATACTATTCCTTTAACTTCCAATTACCGAGGGAACCAATTAATATTGATTTTATTCAACTTATCGAGTATTTTTCAAGGGACCGGGAAAAAATGTTCACTTTATCGAGAGATTCGTTAAACAAACCTTTACTCGGGTAAAACCCGGGCGAAGCCGGGCGGGTCCGCTAGTTGCAATTATAAAATAACAGATACTTATAACAAATGGCGCGCTGATGCATCGTAGGAATATTGTATTTTAAAAAATTGCGGCAATTTGCGGAAGAGCAATGTTCTGTTTATGTGGTATAAACTCATGGACAAAACTTAAGGAAATTGTACCTTTTAGCATGTATATCAGGATTCAGACAATAACTATGAAATATATTTGATACATAGTGATCCTTCTTGAAGAGTAGAGATAACCAAGTATGAACAAAGTTGACTCTATTTCCTTAAAACAATATATTTGATCTTTCGACATGAGATTTTCCACTTCTTTAGTTTTGTCTATGAGTGTGCATTTGCTTCTCATGAGAGTTGAGAGAAAGAAAGAGTGATCTAACAGTAGGATGTTTGTCCCCAGGTTCTACGTCTACTGTGACACGTGTCAGCGGCCATTCCATCAACAGTGTATTGGAGTACATCAAACCGTTCAAGACTTTCCCTGTATCCAGTGCCAGAAGGACAAACATAAGGAAAGCTTGCCTCTTACTGAAAATGAATACCAAGAAATCCTCACAATGACTATTAAAGTTATGGTAATTTAAAATATCATTTTACTGTTATCAATACTGTTCATTAAAAAAAATATATACGATATAAACTAGAGGAAATAGAAAATGCTTTATCCAGAAGTATATAACTGGTAGAATATCATAAAATTTGGCATGCATGTACAGGTTTAGACCAGATGATTATATATATATATTGGCGAATACGAAATATTGGCAAATAACTATTTTTATTTAATCCAATATATGCCTTTTTATCATATAATAAACATATAGAATTTTATTTATATAATAATTTATTTATATAATATATTTAATACTAAATTTACAGGAAAACTAAAACTAATGCAAGAAACATATCGGTTCGGTTTCAAATTTGAGTCAGGAGCAAAGAGTGTTAGCATTTTGGAGTCTGCCTCTGTCTGAGTACTGTCAGCGTGGAACTTTTTCACTTGTTCAGTTCTTCACAAGCTATGGCTATGAACTATACTGCCGGGTAAGTCGACGCTCCAGGGTGTTGATTGTTTCTTTCTACTCGCACATTTATGATATTCATTGCTAGGCATATATAATAACAGCCGTTCTAGTTATGAAATTTCGAAACTTGCTGTGCTCTTCTCTTACCTTTAAGGATTTACCTACTACTTAAGTTTTAACAGAACAATACATCGCATTTGGCAGCCCAAATATCATTAATTATTTATTAGGTTACTGACATACTCCGCCAGTTATCTCGATAAAGTAGAACCTTCATTGAAAGGACACTCATGCAAGAGGACACCTCTCTGTAAAGGACAGTTTTCATTTGCTAAATTACCATTTTTACTATTTAGTAACTCTCTGGCAAGAGGACATATCTTCTAGAAGAACACTTTGGTTCTGTAATTAGGTGTCCTTTACAGGGAGGTTCTACTGTATAACATATATCAAGCAGGTTCCGTATATGGTTGCCAAGCAAGTAGTTGAACATGTGCAACGCTTATTACAAGTCAGTTCAACTATGTGTTGAAGTCGCACAGTCACGGTGTCGAAGAAATTGTTAAAAACTACGATACCCACATAAAAAGTTGATTGAACATCAAATTAACAGGTTTAAAATCCAATACTTTCACCTTTTAATTAAAAAGCCATATATTGGATCAAAATATCATTTATTTTACCAATATATGCCTTTTTAATTAAAGATTTATTTATGGATTGCTCTATTTTCAATACTTTCATCTTTGTAACTGAGAGTTGGTAGAGATTGATACACCCCGTCGATTTACGAAAAATACGGATCGAATCCGACATTGGAAACTTATTTTTCAGAAAAATATTGATTAAACACTCTGCCCCAGATTATTACAAAAATCTAATATCACAAGAGAATACAAATAAACAAACAGGGCTGTAGTACATTAGAAATGAAGAAGTCGAAGTGTTTACTAAACGTTTAAACATGTATTATCCTTATAATTACAGAACAATTTCCATCCATAGTTAATTTGTATAGTTATGTTGAATACTTTGATTTCCTTTTCATTTTCCCTTCTCTACTTTGTTTGTTTTTTACCCTCTTTCTTCATGAAAATGGCGAGTCCTTGCAGGACGGAAATGTCCTAATAAATCAGTTGTTGTTGTATTACCCTTATAGTAAAATCAGTCGATTCATGAATATCATGTCTTATCATATTATACCTGGGATAGTTAATAAAACTTTTGCACCGATGATACAATTGAAATTGGATAATTTGAAACCCAAGGGACCCAAAAAAAAAAATCGAATTATCCAAAAATTCGAATAAAAAAAACGTTTTGAATAAAAAGCTTCAAAGTCTAGGGACCAAGATAAATATTCGAATTAAAGATGTTTTAGATATAAAGACATTCAACGAGGCTCTGGCACATTTGTAAGTGTAAAGTCGAACTGCTTTTCACATATGTAGACATGTGGTGCACTTACAGTAAAAGCAGTCGCCTACTTCTACCCACCATGTTTATCATGGCCTGTACCATGTGTACTAGGGATAAGCAAAAAAAAAAAAAGAAATTCAATTTATCCAAGTTATCCTGTATTAAAAAATGCATATCTTTTTCCATTCTCATTATGTTGTATGGTCATCATTTAAAAAAAACTATTAGATTGACTTATATCGAATAATTGTTTAGAATCACTATAAGGCTTGGCCATTCCGGGAACCTGTTACGCTCGAAGAAGCACCTGACTACTACAAATATATTAAAAATCCAATGGGTAAGTAGACCAGTACTTGTAGACCTTGTATTATATGTCATGATGGGGTGTTACAGATCTGAGTACAGTCGTGGGGAAGATAAAAAGCCATAACTACGCATCGTTTCAAGACTTCATCGATGATATGACCGTGATGTTTGAGAATTGTCGATACTACAATGACCCGAATACCTTATTCTACAAATGTGCAAATTCTGTCGAAAGTTTCTTCTTAAAATTAGCAATACCGTACATAAAAAGCCGTCAAATATCACCAATCAACTCTACTGTAGCCCATATCACTTTCTTTCCATTTATACTCATACATTTCTCGAAAACATTTTTTTTAACTGTGTACGATAGATATTAATATATTCTTTGTAAATATGTAAAAAATAATAATAAAGGTCAGGTGTTGGTATTAAAATAAAATATCCTGACCACGTTTACACGAACTTTTTAGGCTGAGCGCCATCTTGTAAATTTTGTACAAATAAATAAATAAATATATAGTAAAAGGCGAAATAAAGAGCATATAAATATATATATATATTTATATATATATTCCTTTTCTTTACTATCTTTCTATATCTATCTATATATATAAAAATGAATGTTTGTATGTTTGTTGGTATGTCCGGTATACAAATTCGCAGTAGTTCACTAATTCAAACCAAAATTACCATACATAGGTAAAAAATAACGGGGATGACGATAGGCTATTTTAAAAAATATATAAATCAATTATTAAAACTATATATCCAAATTATTCTACTTAGCTCACGAGCAGCGCCCTCTAGAACGCGTGGCGGTGTGACGACGGGGGGCGCCCATTGGCTGGCGGCGAGCACGTGACTTCCCTGCCCCCCCCCCCCTCCGAGAAAATGGAAACATCCGGCTGCCGGCCGATTAGCCACTTCATGTTCCCACCGCGCGCGGTCCTGGCGTTGGTGACACAGCTGTGCCAAGTGCCAAAAAAGCCTCGCGGGTGACCTCCGGGAACTACGTCCATCTTCCATATGTAAAATACATTTAATCGTGTAAACCCGGGCGTTGCCCGGGTCATTCGTCTAGTTTATAATACAATATAATGTGGCTTATGATTGTAGAACGACATTTGAAAATTATCCCGCATGTGTTTCTTTTGAACGAAAAATCGAAAATTATTTTAAGGGGAAAAACGATTGTTTATAACCTTAGGAATGAAGTATGAAAGGATGAATTATGAAGAGTAATGATAAACGGAAAAATAAAGTGTTGGGATGGGAATTACTCTTCACAATTCATCCTATTATACTTCATCCCTAAGGTTAAAATAATTGTTATTTCTCCTTAAAATAAATTTCGATTTTTCGTTCAAAACAAACACATGCCGGATAATTTTAAATTTTGTTCTACTATATTTTTATATGTTAAAATGTATTTAACTTTGGACAAACTCCTCTTCACCTTTCAAACTTTTGAATATCAAAGATGCCAGGTGGATATTTTCCAAGGAATCACCAATCTAAGCCCGACACATCCCTAGAGAATCTTCCAATAAATCTTCATGGCTTTGTCTCATGAATTAGACATCCACATTGTTTAGTGATTATGGCAAAGAAGAGGTAAGTCTGGATATTTGGTGATATTTGTACATTCTTTACCTGAGAAACCAAATAAATAATAACACTAATCAAGTCTCTAATAAACGGTTAAACGGTTAAAATATTTTCTGATATTTTTTTGTAGATTAGGTTTTATTTTATTTGACATATCGGACGCGATATCCTAGCTTTGGATACGGAAATATATTTATTTACGGAGCTACTAACCAGAATGGATGATTTTTGTGCCCCGATGGACGTATAAAGCGGAATATATACAAAGTACTATGTCCATAGCACTGTTGGAGGGGCCTGGGATGGGTGGCCAGGGGATCATTGCCGGGTGAGGCCAGCAGAGCCGGGATGTAGAGGAGGATCAGGGGGAAACCAGCTTGGGATACTTGCGTCTAAATACATTTTAGAAACTTATGGTATATACAATTCCTTTTAACGGACGCGTTTCGGGCGGGTTGGCCAGCAACTTTCATTTGCACGATAAGTAGATGCCTTTTTCTTAATTTATGCACCTTATCCCAGTACAATATAACATTTGTACTATTTTTTCACATTGTGTCGCGGTCTCACGCAATTCTGGCCTTAACTACCCGTTTCATGATTTTTCAGGATGCCTTAATGACCAATTTTTTTTTTGTCGTCGAGGTACAGCTTGCACCACGCTGATGAGGGCCAACAGCCCGAAACGCGTCCGTGGTTAGCTTTTCTTGATTAATAAAGAATGGGTATTTGGCCAATACTGGAATAACTAAAAATCAACGAGAATAGTTGATATTTATTCCGATAGATGGCGCAAGCCATCAGCAACTTTCAGTTGCACGATAAGAAGATGCCTTTTTCTTAATAGGTGTTGTATAGTTATTATTTAATTTATTAATTAAACATTACTCACCAGATGAAATTATTTTATTACAAATTGTTTATTACACTTTATATTCATATTTTTACATGAACACGTTGTTTACATTATACATCGTATTATTATTGTTTATGATGATGATCTATTATATATTTTTAAACACAGAATACTACAATAGGTATCTTTGTTATATACAAATTCTCATATTTCTTCGATGGGATAAAAATGATTACTTCTGTAGCTGTGAAAGATTGGACATTCTATCAATAAATGTGTTGAGTTTTGGTTTTCTTTTCCACAGAAGCAGCTAGGATCATCTGTTGCCCTGATTGAATTAAATAAATATAAAAATATTTGCAGAGTTTCTATATTCAGATATTGGGAGACAAGCTTTCGCTTGGTCGCACTTCATCAGGTTACTGGTTCCGTGCAACATACATATAATAGAGACTCACAGAAATATATTTAAAACATTTTTAATTTTAGTAAATTTTTAAAGCTTATTTCTGTCAATCTCTATTATTTGTATTTTGCACGCCTTTGCGGAGCCAGTGGCCTGATGAAGCGCGACCTTGTGAAAGCTTGCCTCCCAATATCTGAATAGAGAAACTCTGCAGATATTTATATATATATAAGGTAGGCTAGAGAGAATTATTATTTTTTATAATTCTATTATATATATATATATATATTAATTTCATTTCAACTTAAAGCGCTATGTCATGACATGTATGCCTTTACATTTGTCTATACCAGGGGTGGCGAACGTGCGGCCTTTTCTTGCCCAAGTTGTGGCCTTTTCATAAATTCAAAATTATAATTTTTGTTTCGCAGTTTCCAATTACTTTCATTATTTTATTGAAAATATCTAATACGAATGTCATATATTATATAATATATATAATATAGTAAATAATGTAAGTATTTAAATTTTACATTTTGTATGTAAATACCTTTAATTAAATCGTACATATATTTATATATATATATGGATGCGGCCTTCTCAAAAATGGTAAAATGAAAATTGGCCTTCTAATATAAAAAGGTTCGCCACCCCTGGTCTATACATTTATATAAACTATAATTTTAGGCCGTGAATAGGATAGTCATATGATATTAACAATGAGAAAGAGAGAAAAAAGAATTGTGTACAAAAGAAAGAAGTGTCTGGCTTGGATGTTGAGGTACAGTTGATTGACTAAATCAACAGTTCGTTCGTACTTGACTTTTCTTGTCAAGAAGAAAGAATTTAATGGTGTTGGTAGTTATTAGAGTAAACCATGATGGGTATTAAGCGATTGCATTTACTATATGTCTACACATGTAGTAGACAGTTTGAATTCTGCGCTTATAAAGTATTAGTTTAGTTCCTGTGTATTCCAACTTTATTAGGTACCACTCAAAAAGAGCAACCTATTTTGGTGAGTCCCAAGAGGGGGCGCTATAGACAGGTTTAACTGTATAGTGCTCAATGCAGGATTAGATTTTGGATCGTGGTTATGCAAATCAACGGTTTATATCCTTCCTCCATACCCTTAAATTTGGTTATTTTCCAGAAAAAAAGAAACTAAAATAAGTTTCAATTGATATTTACCGATGAATGGCGCTATACCATCACACAGCCATATTTAGTTACAATAAAAAATATGAACAGGGTCTTCATAGAAAAAAAGTGTACAATGCGGGATTCGATCCAGTTTCATGTCTGTCAGGAATCAAGGGTTTTAACTACTCGTCTTCTGACTCATTTATAATAGTTTAGTTATTTCCACTCATTGATGGGGTTGAAATTTTGCAAGAATCGGGAACTATTTAAGCAATAAAAAAAAAAGAAATATAGTTAAACCTGTCTATAGCACCCCCTCTATATAGCACTTTTTGCTTTGTTAATTTATCTTTGATTTTTGTAACAATTAACTGCGAGTGTCAGTAAGATAATTGAACTAGCCGAATGACCCGGGCAACGCCCGGGTTTTATCCGAGTGCATATATATTCTAAAAAGGTTTTATTCAAATACTATTCGTTACAATTATAAATTGGCGCCGTGGATGTCACTCTCGTGAAACGTCCCGCTTCAAAATTTGTGTTTAAAAAAATAATCTATATTTTTTATACAACGATATTTGAAAATTCTATTATCCAAAAAATTTTATGGCTATATTTTAAATTCATTTAAGTATTTTGTTATTTATTTTAAAGTAATTGTGCAAAACGATAATTGCCTTAAAAAGAAATTGCCTTAAAAAAAAGAAACATTCGCGGTGATTTTGTCTTGCATTCGTTTATACAATTATAATATATATTGGCATCATATATTAACTTTATGAACGGAAAAATATGTCCAGGGTAGCCTAGTGGTCATGGCATCTGCCCGGTAAGCGGAAGGTCGTGGGTTCGATTCCCATCCCTTGACACTTTTTTTTTATTTTATCCATTCTGACCAAAATCTATCCGTGAACTTCACACAGACAGAATAAGGCAATTATATAAGTAGATTGTCAAATTGTCTATTGCACCCTATTTTGGTGAGTCCCAAGAGGGGGCGCTATAGACAGGTTTAACTGTATAGTGCTCAATGCAGGATTAGATTTTGGATCGTGGTTATGCAAATCAACGGTTTATATCCTTCCTCCATACCCTTAAATTTGGTTATTTTCCAGAAAAAAAAGAAACTAAAATAAGTTTCAATTGATATTTACCGATGAATGGCGCTATACCATCACACAGCCATATTTAGTTACATTAATAAGAAAGGCTCATATTTTTTGTAATCTAGAATCCATTCAATATATAGAATCCTGAACAGAAACCATAGGTGATAAAAGTAAAAAGAGAAACTATAAAGGGATTCTTTATTAAATATTAAACAAGATTTTAAACGTTAACTCTTCCACAGGAAGAGTATTACTATCTTGCAGGGATTTTCACATTAAGAAATCATAGGTATTTGCTAAAGTTGCGTCGTACCCAGACGCCATATATGTTCTTTAATCAGGATGGTACAAAAATGGAAGTGAGTTCATGAAGAAAGGCAGCTAAGTTAGGATTTATTAGAGTGGTGCGAATTGGAAGGAAGGCAGTATAAAGGACTTGTTTCCAACTTCAACCGTCAGAAAGATTCTTGAGTTCGTGGATGTCACTTTTGTGAAGAATCCTGCTCCACACGCACATTCCACGTCAGACCTGGACGACGCTGATTTGTAGGCTGATACGCTGCCGTTGTAAACCGATACATTCGTTCCGGTGGCCAATTTCCACAGAGAAATCAGCCCCGTACAGTTCAGTCGTCAACACGATCTGGCAACCTCAAGTACCTCCGCGGTCAGGCTAACAGCTGCTATTTACAGGAATGTCCGCCCTTGGACACTCAGGCGGCTTCTTTTGAGAGAGTCTCCTCGCTGTCGAGCTCCTGTCGTTTTCCTCACACGCGCGAACTTCCTGGCGGTGCATGTGTTCTCTAACGGTGGTCATATGCTTAACTTTCAGAATATTTCTTTACGCCGTCGCCGCAACAATTTTCTTAGATTACGAAAGGTAGAAAGAAGGTGACAGGAATGTCTACCATGGGATTAAAGGACAATAAGACTCTACAATACCAACAAATGGCTAGCCAATGAAAGTAAGTTTCGAGGGGACAGGAATACTGCCAGTCTCCAATCTCTAAGAAGAATAATCTGTGGTCACTGGACATGCGTTGGACCTGACGGCTGTTGTTGGGTACTGTGCTGCCTGGAGTATAGGAGCTTTATCTATGCTTCCTTTCTTCCTGTGGTGAATCTGTATAAGACCCTGGAGGCTGTTGTTGGGTACTGTGCTGCCTGGAGTATAGGAGCTTTATCTATGCTTCCTTTCTTCCTGTGGTGAATCTGTATAAGACCCTGGAGGCTGTTGTTGGGTACTGTGCTGCCTGGAGTATAGGAGCTTTATCTATGCTTCCTTTCTTCCTGTGGTGAATCTGTATAAGACCCTGGAGGCTGTTGTTGGGTACTGTGCTGCCTGGAGTATAGGAGCTTTATCTATGCTTCCTTTCTTCCTGTGGTGAATCTGTATAAGACCCTGGAGGCTGTTGTTGGGTGCTACGCTGCCTGGAGTATAGGAGCTTTATCTATGCTTCCTTTCTTCCTGTGGTGAATCTGTATAAGACCCTGGAGGCTGTTGTTGGGTACTGTGCTGCCTGGAGTATAGGAGCTTTATCTATGCTTCCTTTCTTCCTGTGGTGAATCTGTATAAGACCCTGGAGGCTGTTGTTGGGTACTGTGCTGCCTGGAGTATAGGAGCTTTATCTATGCTTCCTTTCTTCCTGTGGTGAATCTGTATAAGACCCTGGAGGCTGTTGTTGGGTGCTACGCTGCCTGGAGTATAGGAGCTTTATCTATGCTTCCTTTCTTCCTGTGGTGAATCTGTATAAGACCCTGGAGGCTGTTGTTGGGTGCTACGCTGCCTGGAGTATAGGAGCTTTATCTATGCTTCCTTTCTTCCTGTGGTGAATCTGTATAAGACCCTGGAGGCTGTTGTTGGGTGCTACGCTGCCTGGAGTATAGGAGCTTTATCTATGCTTCCTTTCTTCCTGTGGTGAATCTGTATAAGACCCTGGAGGCTGTTGTTGGGTGCTACGCTGCCTGGAGTATAGGAGCTTTATCTATGCTTCCTTTCTTCCTGTGGTGAATCTGTATAAGATCCTGGAGGCTGTTGTTGGGTACTGTGCTGCCTGGAGTATAGGAGCTTTATCTATGCTTCCTTTCTTCCTGTGGTGAATCTGTATAAGACCCTGGAGGCTGTTGTTGGGTGCTACGCTGCCTGGAGTATAGGAGCTTTATCTATGCTTCCTTTCTTCCTGTGGTGAATCTGTATAAGATCCTGGAGGCTGTTGTTGGGTACTGTGCTGCCTGGAGTATAGGAGCTTTATCTATGCTTCCTTTCTTCCTGTGGTGAATCTGTATAAGACCCTGGAGGCTGTTGTTGGGTGTTAGCGCGGCCTGGAGTATAGGAGCTTTATCTATGCTTCCTTTCTTCCTGTGGTGAATCTGTATAAGATCCTGGAGGCTGTTGTTGGGTACTGTGCTGCCTGGAGTATAGGAGCTTTATCTATGCTTCCTTTCTTCCTGTGGTGAATCTGTATAAGATCCTGGAGGCTGTTGTTGGGTACTGTGCTGCCTGGAGTATAGGAGCTTTATCTATGCTTCCTTTCTTCCTGTGGTGAATCTGTATAAGACCCTGGAGGCTGTTGTTGGGTACTGTGCTGCCTGGAGTATAGGAGCTTTATCTATGCTTCCTTTCTTCCTGTGGTGAATCTGTATAAGACCCTGGAGGCTGTTGTTGGGTACTGTGCTGCCTGGAGTATAGGAGCTTTATCTATGCTTCCTTTCTTCCTGTGGTGAATCTGTATAAGACCCTGGAGGCTGTTGTTGGGTACTGTGCTGCCTGGAGTATAGGAGCTTTATCTATGCTTCCTTTCTTCCTGTGGTGAATCTGTATAAGACCCTGGAGGCTGTTGTTGGGTACTGTGCTGCCTGGAGTATAGGAGCTTTATCTATGCTTCCTTTCTTCCTGTGGTGAATCTGTATAAGACCCTGGAGGCTGTTGTTGGGTACTGTGCTGCCTGGAGTATAGGAGCTTTATCTTTGCTTCCTTTCTTCCTGTGGTGAATCTGTATAAGACCCTGGAGGCTGTTGTTGGGTACTGTGCTGCCTGGAGTATAGGAGCTTTATCTATGCTTCCTTTCTTCCTGTGGTGAATCTGTATAAGACCCTGGAGGCTGTTGTTGGGTACTGTGCTGCCTGGAGTATAGGAGCTTTATCTATGCTTCCTTTCTTCCTGTGGTGAATCTGTATAAGACCCTGGAGGCTGTTGTTGGGTACTGTGCTGCCTGGAGTATAGGAGCTTTATCTATGCTTCCTTTCTTCCTGTGGTGAATCTGTATAAGACCCTGGAGGCTGTTGTTGGGTACTGTGCTGCCTGGAGTATAGGAGCTTTATCTATGCTTCCTTTCTTCCTGTGGTGAATCTGTATAAGACCCTGGAGGCTGTTGTTGGGTACTGTGCTGCCTGGAGTATAGGAGCTCTATCTATGCTTCCTTTCTTCCTGTGGTGAATCTGTATAAGATCCTGGAGGCTGTTGTTGGGTGCTGTGCTGCCTGGAGTATAGGAGCTTAATCTATGCTTCCTTTCTTCCTGTGGTGAATCTGTATAAGACCCTGGATGCTGTTGTTGGGTACTGTGCTGCCTGGAGTATAGGAGCTTTATCTATGCTTCCTTTCTTCCTGTGGTGAATCTGTATAAGACCCTGGCGGCTGTTGTTGGGTACTGTGCTGCCTGGAGTATAGGAGCTTTATCTATGCTTCCTTTCTTCCTGTGGTGAATCTGTATAAGACCCTGGGGGCTGTTGTTGGGTACTGTGCTGCCTGGAGTATAGGAGCTTTATCTATGCTTCCTTTCTTCCTGTGGTGAATCTGTATAAGACCCTGGAGGCTGTTGTTGGGTACTGTGCTGCCTGGAGTATAGGAGCTTTATCTATGCTTCCTTTCTTCCTGTGGTGAATCTGTATAAGACCCTGGAGGCTGTTGTTGGGTACTGTGCTGCCTGGAGTATAGGAGCTTTATCTATGCTTTCTTTCTTCCTGTGGTGAATCTGTATAAGACCCTGGAGGCTGTTGTTGGGTACTGTGCTGCCTGGAGTATAGGAGCTTTATCTATGCTTTCTTTCTTCCTGTGGTGAATCTGTATAAGACCCTGGAGGCTGTTGTTGGGTACTGTGCTGCCTGGAGTATAGGAGCTTTATCTATGCTTCCTTTCTTCCTGTGGTGAATCTGTATAAGACCCTGGAGGCTGTTGTTGGGTACTGTGCTGCCTGGAGTATAGGAGCTTTATCTATGCTTTTTTCTTCCTGTGGTGAATCTGTATAAGACCCTGGAGGCTGTTGTTGGGTACTGTGCTGCCTGGAGTATAGGAGCTTTATCTATGCTTCCTTTCTTCCTGTGGTGAATCTGTATAAGACCCTGGAGGCTGTTGTTGGGTACTGTGCTGCCTGGAGTATAGGAGCTTTATCTATGCTTTCTTTCTTCCTGTGGTGAATCTGTATAAGACCCTGGAGGCTGTTGTTGGGTACTGTGCTGCCTGGAGTATAGGAGCTTTATCTATGCTTCCTTTCTTCCTGTGGTGAATCTGTATAAGACCCTGGAGGCTGTTGTTGGGTACTGTGCTGCCTGGAGTATAGGAGCTTTATCTATGCTTCCTTTCTTCCTGTGGTGAATCTGTATAAGACCCTGGAGGCTGTTGTTGGGTACTGTGCTGCCTGGAGTATAGGAGCTTTATCTATGCTTCCTTTCTTCCTGTGGTGAATCTGTATAAGACCCTGGAGGCTGTTGTTGGGTACTGTACTGCCTGGAGTATAGGAGCTTTATCTATGCTTCCTTTCTTCCTGTGGTGAATCTGTATAAGACCCTGGAGGCTGTTGTTGGGTACTGTGCTGCCTGGAGTATAGGAGCTTTATCTATGCTTCCTTTCCTCCTGTGGTGAATCTGTATAAGACCCTGGAGGCTGTTGTTGGGTACTGTGCTGCCTGGAGTATAGGAGCTTTATCTATGCTTCCTTTCTTCCTGTGGTGAATCTGTATAAGACCCTGGAGGCTGTTGTTGGGTACTGTGCTGCCTGGAGTATAGGAGCTTTATCTATGCTTCCTTTCTTCCTGTGGTGAATCTGTATAAGACCCTGGCGGCTGTTGTTGGGTACTGTGCTGCCTGGAGTATAGGAGCTTTATCTATGCTTCCTTTCTTCCTGTGGTGAATCTGTATAAGACCCTGGAGGCTGTTGTTGGGTACTGTGCTGCCTGGAGTATAGGAGCTTTATCTATGCTTCCTTTCTTCCTGTGGTGAATCTGTATAAGACCCTGGAGGCTGTTGTTGGGTACTGTGCTGCCTGGAGTATAGGAGCTTTATCTATGCTTCCTTTCTTCCTGTGGTGAATCTGTATAAGACCCTGGAGGCTGTTGTTGGGTACTGTGCTGCCTGGAGTATAGGAGCTTTATCTATGCTTCCTTTCTTCCTGTGGTGAATCTGTATAAGACCCTGGAGGCTGTTGTTGGGTACTGTGCTGCCTGGAGTATAGGAGCTTTATCTATGCTTCCTTTCTTCCTGTGGTGAATCTGTATAAGACCCTGGAGGCTGTTGTTGGGTACTGTGCTGCCTGGAGTATAGGAGCTTTATCTATGCTTCCTTTCTTCCTGTGGTGAATCTGTATAAGACCCTGGAGGCTGTTGTTGGGTACTGTGCTGCCTGGAGTATAGGAGCTTTATCTATGCTTCCTTTCTTCCTGTGGTGAATCTGTATAAGACCCTGGAGGCTGTTGTTGGGTACTGTGCTGCCTGGAGTATAGGAGCTTTATCTATGCTTCCTTTCTTCCTGTGGTGAATCTGTATAAGACCCTGGAGGCTGTTGTTGGGTACTGTGCTGCCTGGAGTATAGGAGCTTTATCTATGCTTCCTTTCTTCCTGTGGTGAATCTGTATAAGACCCTGGAGGCTGTTGTTGGGTACTGTGCTGCCTGGAGTATAGGAGCTTTATCTATGCTTCCTTTCTTCCTGTGGTGAATCTGTATAAGACCCTGGAGGCTGTTGTTGGGTACTGTGCTGCCTGGAGTATAGGAGCTTTATCTATGCTTCCTTTCTTCCTGTGGTGAATCTGTATAAGACCCTGGAGGCTGTTGTTGGGTACTGTGCTGCCTGGAGTATAGGAGCTTTATCTATGCTTCCTTTCTTCCTGTGGTGAATCTGTATAAGACCCTGGAGGCTGTTGTTGGGTACTGTGCTGCCTGGAGTATAGGAGCTTTATCTATGCTTCCTTTCTTCCTGTGGTGAATCTGTATAAGACCCTGGAGGCTGTTGTTGGGTACTGTGCTGCCTGGAGTATAGGAGCTTTATCTATGCTTCCTTTCTTCCTGTGGTGAATCTGTATAAGACCCTGGAGGCTGTTGTTGGGTACTGTGCTGCCTGGAGTATAGGAGCTTTATCTATGCTTCCTTTCTTCCTGTGGTGAATCTGTATAAGACCCTGGAGGCTGTTGTTGGGTACTGTGCTGCCTGGAGTATAGGAGCTTTATCTATGCTTCCTTTCTTCCTGTGGTGAATCTGTATAAGACCCTGGAGGCTGTTGTTGGGTACTGTGCTGCCTGGAGTATAGGAGCTTTATCTATGCTTCCTTTCTTCCTGTGGTGAATCTGTATAAGATCGGGGGTCTTAATAAAGCTGTATGTATGTATGTTTGAGTGTGTGTTAAGGATAATAATTAATAAATATCAATAAAATCCTAACTAATGTTACTCTAAAAAGAATTAGCTTTTTACATATTTTACATATTATTTATAAAATAAATATAAATATATGCTCTTTACACACACAAGAAATAAAATACACCATTAAAAGTGAGTATGTTTATTAATCAAATAAAACAAACATTCTTCTGACCTTATTGCGATGAAAAATATTGGGAAGGTCATGTTCATCAGTGGTGTCCCAGCGGTTTCGCCAGTTTAATCCACCAGATCCCTATTTGCAGCTCTAATACTGTATTGGACGATTCCATTTATATATGTGACAGTGAAGGGAAGAATCATAGTTATGGTGAAGGCCTTGCCTCTCAGACTTTAATGACCGATATGTCCTCACTTCTTTTTTCTAGATTTAATTCATTTTGTCTCCTCTCTAATTGTAAAGACGTTGCTGTATCACCTCATAAGCATAAATAAAATAAATAGTTATGGTATTCAAGCAAACTATGAACCTAAGTCTATAATTGCCAGACTAGGTATATTTATTTGTATTTATTTCGTTAGTTGGTTGTAAATTCAAGCATGATTTTAATGTCCTTTCTTTTCTTCTTTAAACTCTACTCAAACCATGTAATTATTCAATAGTTTATATAATATAGTATCTTAGTGTTGTTTCTTGACATCCCTTGTGGGGATATCGCGTCTTTTTGATAATCTATATATATAAAAATGAATGTATGTGTGTGTGTGTGTCTGTTTGTTTGTCCTTTATGCCTGACCAAACCACTCATTGGATCGCCATGAAACTTTGGGAAGTTATTTAGTATAGTACTGGGAAGGTTTCTAGCAAATACAATTTTTGAAATAACTTTTCGCTTTAAAATAATCAAGATAAATATTCTAATTTATCTGTTATAATTCAACAATCTGCTCTAAATATTATCATGATGATACGATGATTTTGTAATGTGGAAAATTAGGAAAGACAAAATTCAGGATGACACGGCAATTTATTTGAGACAAGAATAATGATACAATTCCAAGGCAAGATACTATTCCTTTAACTTCCAATTACCGAGGGAACCAATTAATATTGATTTTATTCAACTTATCGAGTATTTTTCAAGGGGCCGGGAAAAAATGTTCACTTTATCGAGAGATTCGTTAAACAAACCTTTACTCGGGTAAAACCCGGGCGAAGCCGGGTACGTCCATACAAGAATAATGATACAATTCCAAGGCAAGATACTATTCCTTTAACTTCCAATTACCGAGGGAACCAATTAATATTGATTTTATTCAACTTATCGAGTATTTTTCAAGGGACCGGGAAAAAATGTAAAAAATAAATTAACATAAGTCAAGCCCTCCCAATATTTTCTCATCACAGTAAGCACAGTAAAAATTTGTTTTATTCTAAAAGAAACATTCATGTTTAATGATTTCTTATTGTTTCAAATCTATATTTTATTACCAATTTGATGTTATTTCTCTTTTTATTACTCTTTATTTAATCAAAATAAAAAAAGTCTTATTTAAAATAAATAATTTTGCAGCAGACTTATCATCATCCTTGTGTACCATTTATAATTGATCACGGCTAATTTGCATTCGCTTTAACGTCTCTCTAATTTCCCTGGTAAGTAAAAATACGTTTTTTTTTTTTTCAAATTTATTCATTTTCAATTTGTTGATATACATTTTAATCTTTTGTTATTTCGTAATTCACAGATGTAAGAGTATTTTAAAGTATGATATATATTTTTTATTTGAAAATGTCAATCATTTAAGTAAATTTTTAAAAGTTTGGTAATTCGCATGTGATAAGGAATGAGTTTTTATATATATGGTAACTTGATAAGTTTATTTGATCGCTCAAAACATAACTATAATATCTTCAAAACGTTAATCCTTTCAATTTGTGTCGTCAAATACAAAAATTCATATTACATATCGTTTGGTCAAAATTAATATTATAATTTATAATTTAATTTTATGTAAATGAAAATCAAACTTTAAGGTATAAAAAGTATGATATTCTGTCATGGAAAGCGTAAAAGACCTATAATAACATTTGATAAAAAAAAGTACATTAGTTGAATTCTTAAGCATCATTGAATATGCAAAACTTAACAGTATTCTTTTATGAATAATTTTTATCAGATGTAGATTATGTTAATAATGTGAAATATTTTGTGTTTTTAACTATCTTGATAGCTTTTGATCGTTGTAAAATTTTTTGGGCAAAATTATTTTAGTATACAAGTAGATAATGTAGTGTGTCATCTCCAAAACAGCGGCCATATTGCTTTGTTCTAAGCTATTCTTTTTGCCTCTTCATACCTTCTGATTCTACTCTTAAATTATCAAACTAATCCTTTTTCGTCTACTCTCCATTCCTCAACTGACGATCTTCCAATAATCATAGGAAAAAATGACCTGCAAATTCGATTTCTTTATTACTTTCATTTAGAAGGCTGATATCTTCACTATAGTTAAAAAACAATAATAAACATTAAGAGGAGCCTCTTGTGTAATAATTTGTTTTACCTTAGTTTTTGTCTCATGCAAAGTTTATTGCATATTTTTTCGTCGTCACGTTTGTAATATGCAAATTTCAATTTTTTAAATATTTATGCTGTATTCTTTTTTACGCTATTATCACTTTAGTATGTAAATTTATTGGTGTACATATTAGTTTTTCTCCTCTAATAGTATGTTAGTACGGTTTTACTATCCACGCCCGTTGAAGAACGTTTTGTTCGAAAGCTTGCGGTATTAAAGAAATTTACACAAGAGGCTCCTCTTAATGTTTATTATTGTTTTTAATGATCGTGATTTTAAGAGTTTTAATTCTACAATCTTCACTATAGCTTCTTAAAAACCTAGATCTTAGTTTACACATATACAAATTTGTAACATTTTTGGCAATGTTTCTTTTTTACCTTCTCTATCATATCTCTACAGACATTACACTGCAATGATAAATTATTAAATGAGGATCCCTCTCTGAGACAATATGTAAAAAATAAACATATTGTCAAAAATAGTTACAACTTTTATCGATAGATGGCAATGTTATTTATAAATCTTGATGATTCAATTCTCGTTGATAGTTACTATCTGGCCTTTACAAACTCTCGATTTATTAGATTACTAGTAGAAAAGCCCGTCCAAGGACGGGATCGGCTAGAGCAGGTGGATTGAGAGGTTTGAATCGGTTCAAGTTCGACTTTTCCTTTGGAACAGCATTTATGAAAAGTTTTACTGTATGTCGTTTGTTCCAATTCGAAATACTTTGCTCTACATTTTGGGCAAACTTGATCAAGTTGGCCACAAAAGTGCAGGGGAATTTGATCTTCCTCGAAACATGTCCCTGTTGGCAAAGGTAGATTATCTCCCTGTCGAATTCTTTGCATCCTCAGCCTATTGTTTTCCTTTTGAAGGGCTCTTTGATTTTCGCTCATATTCATTCGGTATTGCCGTTGTTGTTCATTATGCCGTTCTCTTACGGGTGAATTTAAACGTCTTTGTCGCTGCTGTTCAATACGACGTTGCTTTGCTTCGATGGCCTCAACAATAGAAAGGGCTTTTTTAGGAGACATTGTTTAAAAAAATAAAATAATCAAGCTAAATTAAAAAATAAAATTATTTAAAAATATTAATTCTCAAATTTTCACCGAATAAATTGCCGACGTCACGTCACACGCCACGTCACACAGAATGGACCAATCCTATTCGGCTTCAACGAACAGACGCTTTATTATCCCGTGCTCAGTCCCATCTCATCCCGTGCTCAGTCCCATCTCATCCCGTGGTCAGTCCCATCTCATCCCGTGGTCAGTCCCATCTCATCCCTTGCTCAGTCCCATCTCATCCCGTGGTCAGTCCCATCTCATCCCGCTGTCAGTCCCATCTCATCCCGTGCTCAGTCCCATCTCATTCCGTGGTCAGTCCCATCTCATCCCGTGGTCAGTCCCATCTCATCCCGTGTTCAGTCCCATCTCATCCCGTCATCATTCCCATCTCATCCCGTGATCATTCCCATCTCATCCCGTGCTCAGTCCCATCTCATCCCGTGGTCAGTTTCATCTCATCCCGTGCTCAGTCCCAACTCATCCCGTGGTCAGTTTCATCTCATCCCGTGGTCAGTCCCATCTCATCCCGCTGTCAGTCCCATCTCATCCCGTGGTCAGTCCCATCTCATCCCGTGCTCAGTCCCATCTCATCCCGTGCTCAGTCCCATCTCATCCCGTGCTCAGTCCCATCTCATCCCGTGATCATTCCCATCTCATCCCGTGCTCAGTCCCATCCCATCCCGTGCTCAGTCCCATCTCATCCCGTGCTCAGTCCCATCTCATCCCGTGCTCAGTCCCATCTCATCCCGCTGTCAGTCCCATCTCATCCCGTGCTCAGTCCCATCTCATTCTGTGCTCAGTCCCATCTCATCCCGTATTCAGTCCCATCTCATCCCGTATTCAGTCCCAACTCATCCCGTGCTCAGTCCCATCTCATCCCGTGATCATTCCCATCTCATCCCGTGATCATTCACATCTCATCCCGTGCTCAGTTCCATCTCATCCCGTGCTCAGTCCCATCTCATCCCGTGTTCAGTCCCATCTCATCCCGTGATCATTCCCATCTCATCCCGTGATCATTCCCATCTCATCCCGTGCTCAGTCCCATCTCATCCCGTGCTCAGTCCCATCTCATCCCGTGCTCAGTCCCATCTCAACCCGTGATCATTCCCATCTTATCCCTTGATCATTCCCATCTCATCCCGTGCTCAGTCCCATCTCATCCCGTGCTCAGTCCCAACTCATCCCGTGCTCAGTCTCATCTCAACCCGTGGTCAGTACCATCTCATCCCGTGGTCAGTCCCATCTCATCCCGTGCTCAGTCCCATCCCATCCCGTGCTCAGCCCCATCTCATCCCGTGCTCAGTCCCATCCATACCGCTGTCAGTCCCATCTCATCCCGTGCTCAGTCCCATCTCATCCCGTGTTCAGTCCCATCTCATCCCGTGATCAGTCCCATCTCATCCCGTGATCATTCCCATCTCATCCCGTGATCATTCCCATCTCATCCCGTGCTCAGTCCCATCTCACCCCGTGGTCAGTTTCATCTCTTCCCGTGCTCAGTCCCATCTCATCCCGTGGTCAGTTTCATCTCATCCCGTGGTCAGTCCCATCTCATCCCGTGCTCAGTCCCATCTCATCCCGTGTTCAGTCCCATCTCATCCCGTGATCATTCCCATCTCATCCCGTGATCATTCCCATCTCATCCCGTGCTCAGTCCCATCTCATCCCGTGCTCAGTCCCATCTCATTCCGTGCTCAGTCCCATCTTATCCCGTGCTCAGGCCCATCTTAACCCGTGGTCAGTACCATCTCATCCCGTGGTCAGTCCCATCTCATCCCGTGCTCAGTCCCATCCCATCCCGTGCTCAGCCCCATCTCATCCCGTGCTCAGTCCCATCCCATCCCGTCCTCAGCCCCATCTCATCCCGTGCTCAGTCCCATCTCATCCCGTGCTCAGTCCCATCTCATCCCGTGGTCAGTCCCATCTCATCCCGCTGTCAGTCCCATCTCATCCCGTGCTCAGTCCCATCTCATCCCGTGCTCAGTCCCATCTCATCCCGTGTTCAGTCCCATCTCATCCCGTGATCATTCCCATCTCATCCCGTGATCATTCCTATCTCATCCCGTGCTCAGTCCCATCTCATCCCATGGTCAGTTTCATCTCATCCCGTGCTCAGTCCCATCTCATCCCGTGGTCAGTTTCATCTCATCCCGTGCTCAGTCCCATCTCATCCCGCTGTCAGTCCCATCTCATCCCGTGCTCAGTCCCATCTCATTCTGTGCTCAGTCCCATCTCATCCCGTATTCAGTCCCATTTCATCCCGTGATCATTCCCATCTCATCCCGTGATCATTCCCATCTCATCCCGTGCTCAGTCCCATCTCATCCCGTGCTCAGTCCCATCTCATCCCGTGATCATTCCCATCTCATCCCGTGATCATTCCCATCTCATCCCGTGATCATTCACATCTCATCCCGTGCTCAGTTCCATCTCATCCCGTGCTCAGTCCCATCTCATCCCGTGTTCAGTCCCAACTCATCCCGTGATCATTCCCATCTTATCCCGTGATCATTCCCATCTTATCCCGTGCTCAGTGCCATCTCATCCCGTGCTCAGTCCCATCTCATCCCGTGCTCAGTCCCATCTCAACCCGTGATCATTCCCATCTTATCCCTTGATCATTCCCATCTCATCCCGTGCTCAGTCCCATCTCATCCCGTGCTCAGTCCCATCCCATCCCGTGCTCAGCCCCATCTCATCCCGTGCTCAGTCCCATCCATACCGCTGTCAGTCCCATCTCATCCCGTGCTCAGTCCCATCTCATCCCGTGTTCAGTCCCATCTCATCCCGTGATCAGTCCCATCTCATCCCGTGATCATTCCCATCTCATCCCGTGATCATTCCCATCTCATCCCGTGCTCAGTCCCATCTCACCCCGTGGTCAGTTTCATCTCTTCCCGTGCTCAGTCCCATCTCATCCCGTGGTCAGTTTCATCTCATCCCGTGGTCAGTCCCATCTCATCCCGTGCTCAGTCCCATCTCATCCCGTGTTCAGTCCCATCTCATCCCGTGATCATTCCCATCTCATCCCGTGATCATTCCCATCTCATCCCGTGCTCAGTCCCATCTCATCCCGTGCTCAGTCCCATCTCATCCCGTGCTCAGTCCCATCTCATCCCGTGCTCAGTGCCATCTCATCCCGTGGTCAGTCCCATCTCATCCCGCTGTCAGTCCCATCTCATCCCGTGCTCAGTCCCATCTCATCCCGTGCTCAGTCCCATCTCATCCCGTGTTCAGTCCCATCTCATCCCGTGATCATTCCCATCTCATCCCGTGATCATTCCTATCTCATCCCGTGCTCAGTCCCATCTCATCCCATGGTCAGTTTCATCTCATCCCGTGCTCAGTCCCATCTCATCCCGTGGTCAGTTTCATCTCATCCCGTGCTCAGTCCCATCTCATCCCGCTGTCAGTCCCATCTCATCCCGTGCTCAGTCCCATCTCATTCTGTGCTCAGTCCCATCTCATCCCGTATTCAGTCCCATTTCATCCCGTGATCATTCCCATCTCATCCCGTGATCATTCCCATCTCATCCCGTGCTCAGTCCCATCTCATCCCGTGCTCAGTCCCATCTCATCCCGTGATCATTCCCATCTCATCCCGTGATCATTCCCATCTCATCCCGTGATCATTCACATCTCATCCCGTGCTCAGTTCCATCTCATCCCGTGCTCAGTCCCATCTCATCCCGTGTTCAGTCCCATCTCATCCCGTGATCATTCCCATCTTATCCCGTGATCATTCCCATCTTATCCCGTGCTCAGTGCCATCTCATCCCGTGCTCAGTCCCATCTCATCCCGTGCTCAGTCCCATCTCAACCCGTGATCATTCCCATCTTATCCCTTGATCATTCCCATCTCATCCCGTGCTCAGTCCCATCTCATCCCGTGCTCAGTCCCATCTCATCCCGTGGTCAGTCCCATCTCATCCCGTGTTCAGTCCCATCTCATCCCGTCATCATTCCCATCTCATCCCGTGATCATTCCCATCTCATCCCGTGCTCAGTCCCATCTCATCCCGTGGTCAGTTTCATCTCATCCCGTGCTCAGTCCCAACTCATCCCGTGGTCAGTTTCATCTCATCCCGTGGTCAGTCCCATCTCATCCCGCTGTCAGTCCCATCTCATCCCGTGGTCAGTCCCATCTCATCCCGTGCTCAGTCCCATCTCATCCCGTGCTCAGTCCCATCTCATCCCGTGCTCAGTCCCATCTCATCCCGTGATCATTCCCATCTCATCCCGTGCTCAGTCCCATCCCATCCCGTGCTCAGTCCCATCTCATCCCGTGCTCAGTCCCATCTCATCCCGTGCTCAGTCCCATCTCATCCCGCTGTCAGTCCCATCTCATCCCGTGCTCAGTCCCATCTCATTCTGTGCTCAGTCCCATCTCATCCCGTATTCAGTCCCATCTCATCCCGTATTCAGTCCCAACTCATCCCGTGATCATTCCCATCTCATCCCGTGATCATTCCCATCTCATCCCGTGCTCAGTCCCATCTCATCCCGTGATCATTCCCATCTCATCCCGTGATCATTCACATCTCATCCCGTGCTCAGTTCCATCTCATCCCGTGCTCAGTCCCATCTCATCCCGTGTTCAGTCCCATCTCATCCCGTGATCATTCCCATCTCATCCCGTGATCATTCCCATCTCATCCCGTGCTCAGTCCCATCTCATCCCGTGCTCAGTCCCATCTCATCCCGTGCTCAGTCCCATCTCAACCCGTGATCATTCCCATCTTATCCCTTGATCATTCCCATCTCATCCCGTGCTCAGTCCCATCTCATCCCGTGCTCAGTCCCAACTCATCCCGTGCTCAGTCTCATCTCAACCCGTGGTCAGTACCATCTCATCCCGTGGTCAGTCCCATCTCATCCCGTGCTCAGTCCCATCCCATCCCGTGCTCAGCCCCATCTCATCCCGTGCTCAGTCCCATCCATACCGCTGTCAGTCCCATCTCATCCCGTGCTCAGTCCCATCTCATCCCGTGTTCAGTCCCATCTCATCCCGTGATCAGTCCCATCTCATCCCGTGATCATTCCCATCTCATCCCGTGATCATTCCCATCTCATCCCGTGCTCAGTCCCATCTCACCCCGTGGTCAGTTTCATCTCTTCCCGTGCTCAGTCCCATCTCATCCCGTGGTCAGTTTCATCTCATCCCGTGGTCAGTCCCATCTCATCCCGTGCTCAGTCCCATCTCATCCCGTGTTCAGTCCCATCTCATCCCGTGATCATTCCCATCTCATCCCGTGATCATTCCCATCTCATCCCGTGCTCAGTCCCATCTCATCCCGTGCTCAGTCCCATCTCATTCCGTGCTCAGTCCCATCTTATCCCGTGCACAGGCCCATCTTAACCCGTGGTCAGTACCATCTCATCCCGTGGTCAGTCCCATCTCATCCCGTGCTCAGTCCCATCCCATCCCGTGCTCAGCCCCATCTCATCCCGTGCTCAGTCCCATCCCATCCCGTCCTCAGCCCCATCTCATCCCGTGCTCAGTCCCATCTCATCCCGTGCTCAGTCCCATCTCATCCCGTGGTCAGTCCCATCTCATCCCGCTGTCAGTCCCATCTCATCCCGTGCTCAGTCCCATCTCATCCCGTGCTCAGTCCCATCTCATCCCGTGTTCAGTCCCATCTCATCCCGTGATCATTCCCATCTCATCCCGTGATCATTCCTATCTCATCCCGTGCTCAGTCCCATCTCATCCCATGGTCAGTCCCATCTCATCCCGTGGTCAGTTTCATCTCATCCCGTGCTCAGTCCCATCTCATCCCGCTGTCAGTCCCATCTCATCCCGTGATCATTCCCATCTCATCCCGTGTTCAGTCCCATCTCATCCCGTGATCATTCCCATCTCATCCCGTGATCAGTCCCATCTCATCCCGTATTCAGTCCCATTTCATCCCGTGATCATTCCCATCTCATCCCGTGATCATTCCCATCTCATCCCGTGCTCAGTCCCATCTCATCCCGTGCTCAGTCCCATCTCATCCCGTGATCATTCCCATCTCATCCCGTGATCATTCCCATCTCATCCCGTGATCATTCACATCTCATCCCGTGCTCAGTTCCATCTCATCTCGTGCTCAGTCCCATCTCATCCCGTGTTCAGTCCCATCTCATCCCGTGATCATTCCCATCTTATCCCGTGATCATTCCCATCTTATCCCGTGCTCAGTGCCATCTCATCCCGTGCTCAGTCCCATCTCATCCCGTGCTCAGTCCCATCTCAACCCGTGATCATTCCCATCTTATCCCTTGATCATTCCCATCTCATCCCGTGCTCAGTCCCATCTCATCCCGTGCTCAGTCCCATCCCATCCCGTGCTCAGCCCCATCTCATCCCGTGCTCAGTCCCATCCATACCGCTGTCAGTCCCATCTCATCCCGTGCTCAGTCCCATCTCATCCCGTGTTCAGTCCCATCTCATCCCGTGATCAGTCCCATCTCATCCCGTGATCATTCCCATCTCATCCCGTGATCATTCCCATCTCATCCCGTGCTCAGTCCCATCTCACCCCGTGGTCAGTTTCATCTCTTCCCGTGCTCAGTCCCATCTCATCCCGTGGTCAGTTTCATCTCATCCCGTGGTCAGTCCCATCTCATCCCGTGCTCAGTCCCATCTCATCCCGTGTTCAGTCCCATCTCATCCCGTGATCATTCCCATCTCATCCCGTGATCATTCCCATCTCATCCCGTGCTCAGTCCCATCTCATCCCGTGCTCAGTCCCATCTCATTCCGTGCTCAGTCCCATCTTATCCCGTGCTCAGGCCCATCTTAACCCGTGGTCAGTACCATCTCATCCCGTGGTCAGTCCCATCTCATCCCGTGCTCAGTCCCATCCCATCCCGTCCTCAGCCCCATCTCATCCCGTGCTCAGTCCCATCTCATCCCGTGCTCAGTCCCATCTCATCCCGTGGTCAGTCCCATCTCATCCCGCTGTCAGTCCCATCTCATCCCGTGCTCAGTCCCATCTCATCCCGTGCTCAGTCCCATCTCATCCCGTGTTCAGTCCCATCTCATCCCGTGATCATTCCCATCTCATCCCGTGATCATTCCTATCTCATCCCGTGCTCAGTCCCATCTCATCCCATGGTCAGTTTCATCTCATCCCGTGCTCAGTCCCATCTCATCCCGTGGTCAGTTTCATCTCATCCCGTGCTCAGTCCCATCTCATCCCGCTGTCAGTCCCATCTCATCCCGTGCTCAGTCCCATCTCATTCTGTGCTCAGTCCCATCTCATCCCGTATTCAGTCCCATTTCATCCCGTGATCATTCCCATCTCATCCCGTGATCATTCCCATCTCATCCCGTGCTCAGTCCCATCTCATCCCGTGCTCAGTCCCATCTCATCCCGTGATCATTCCCATCTCATCCCGTGATCATTCCCATCTCATCCCGTGATCATTCACATCTCATCCCGTGCTCAGTTCCATCTCATCCCGTGCTCAGTCCCATCTCATCCCGTGTTCAG